>JAJHJA010000862.1:0-105862 GCA_021202915.1 Heliconius himera | reverse complement strand
TTTACTTTATTATTATTTATACTTTATTTCTTTTATTATTATTTTATTTATTGCCTTATATTAATAAGATAAAATGCTTAAACATTTACAAAAAAAAAAAACAATAATTATTTATACATTTATTAAAGACAATAACAATTTAATACAGCAACTAACCAAAAGATAAAACAGTAATATCAGATAAAAAACAAACAATTGAATACATAAATTTCGTTCACACTATAAATGATAAGGGATGATCAAAGTGACACAACCGTTGAGATAAATATGACAAATGTATCATACAATAGCAACCCTTGCCTGTTCGTGTAATATTAAATTAAACCTGCTCAATGGTGATGAGAATTATTAATGTGAAACCACAAAACATAAATAAGCCTATATTATTTGAATGAACAATTTTGTCCTGTAATTAGATGTCAGTGCTATGTTCTCAACGTTCTAGTATATAAAAATATATAAATATATATAGCTATGGCACAGCGGCACGAAGTGTGACTGTAAAACCGATTGGTTGTAGGTTCGATCCCCACTCGAGGAGATGAAATATTTACTTAAATTTATATTTCCATTTCTTCGCTCTGGTGTCAGTTTAAATATTTATTTTTTCCAGCGTTTCGCTGTGTCCAGCATGTAGCCAGGGTAGGCAGAGGGAGCCTAGTGATAAGACACTCCACTTCTCACTTTCCACCAAATTCTGGAGGCATTGCGAGTTGAAGGGCGGACCTCAACGCCGCACTTTGTTTCGACACTAGAGCGAAAAAAATGTAATCGAATGGGACCAACAACCTTTCAAGTTTATTACGTCATATGCTTGTGCCCCCGCTCCACGATTGGCCTTAAAAACATTTTTTTACTTGGAAAATAAGGAAAGTATCAAAAGATTTCTCTTGTATTTGAATTTATTTTTATATTGCTATTCTTGTTATCTATTTTTTACCCATTTTTTACAAGGCGACACTCAAGGTTGTTCTGTCTATACAATTTTTTTAAGTAAAATGTTATCTTAGAATTATTATTACTGTAATTTGTATAAGCTATAATGTAAAAAGTTGACAACTAAGCTTTCATAGTTCTGCATTTTCACATGCGCTTGTAATAATATTATTTGAGAGCGTAAATAAAAAAAAATAAATTAGCTTCACGCTGTATCCCTCACACAGCAGGGTAGGCAGAGGGAACCTAGAGTGTTAAGACACGCCGTTCCCCACTTTCTGCCGAATTCTGGAGGCATTGTGTGTTGAGTGGCAGAACTCAACGCCGCGCTTAGCCTCGACACCAGGGCGAAGAAATGGAAATATAAATTTAAGTAAATATTTCATCTCCTCGAGTGGGGATCGAACCCACAACCAGTCGGTTTTACAGTCACACCTCGTGCCGCTGCGCCACGACCGGCCTCAAGAGCGTAAATGTGTAAATATTTTACAAAATAAATTGAGTCTTGGATAAATAATTTATAAAAGGTTAAACAAAATATTTTTTTTATTCTATGGAATAAATTCAATGAGACCAGTCACGGTGCAGGGGCACAAAGTGTGATTGTAGACGCGACTGGTTGTGGGTTCGATCCACACTCAAAGAAATTGAATATTTATTTAAAATTTATATTTCCATTTATTCGCTCTGGTGTAGGGGCAAAGCGCGGCGTTGAATTCCACTCAACACGCAATGCCTTCAGTATTCGTCAGAAAATGGGGAACGGAGTGTCTTGTCTCAGGGAGCACTAGGTTCCCTGTGCCTACCTTGCTGTGTGCGGGACATAGCGTGAACCTGATTTTTATAAACTCAATAATTTATTAGAACTATTCGTTTTGTTATCTTCGATAATGGCCGAACACCTCACGGGTACCTGTAGTAGATCACCATCCACCTTAAATAATTGGCTATAATTCTAATACAAATAAAACGAAAATATCTCTTAGTGCTTAAAGGAATTACGATATTCAACTGGAAGTGACGAATGTAAATTATACGCTACGTTATACTTGTTAAAATCGATTTAATGTAAAAAAAAAATACTACGCTACGAACTGATGGTAAATGATATTTTTATTTTTGTAAATCTTACTTAAGAAGTTACATTTTTCTATTAAAGTTCTAAAATTGTTTTTATTTCATACTAAGCTACTTACATAATATGTTAATATCCAGGTTCTTTCGAGAATATCGTTTTCACTATTAATTATATAGATATCGGTATTATATTGTAAATTCTTTATGTCTCCGTACATAGCTTGAGACCGTCGTGGTGCAGTGGCACAAGCGTGTGGCTGTAAACGTGACGGCTGTGGTTTCGATTCCCACTCAGTAGAATATTAGTTATTAATATTTTCATTTCCTTGCTCCGGTAAAAAAGCAAAGCGCAGCGTTGCTAACCTAACCTAACCAGACGGAGAGTAACGAACGGAGTGTTTCAACACTAATTTGCCTCTGCCCACTAAGCTACAGACGGTATACAGAGTGAATTTATATCACTATACATTTATATCACTATAAATTTATATCACTATAAATTTATAGCACTATAAATTTATATCACTATAAATTTATATCACTATAAATTTATATCACTATAAATAGATATTACATCTAAGAATTGCTAACCTTGGCCATTTTTTAGTACAGTACTACAGACATACAGACACAACGTATCTAGAAACTGCGCGGCCAGCCGGAACGCGCTTTCACTGACGTCGGCCGCGTCACGTTTCACTACGCGCTGTTACGTAGAACCTAAATAAACGATCAACATTTTTATTATGTAATATGGTTTTATGATTTGAGGCGACGGTTGTGAGGCAATAACGTTGTAACAGGTTCGATCGTGCTATGTGTATGTTGACACTGCCTTCTATGTGAGGTGGGTACAGGTTCGATCGTGCTGTGTGTATGTTTGTATTATTCTAGCCTCGTTTTGATCACTTAAATGTGGGCAACGGATTGTCTTAACACTAGGTTCCCTCTGCCTATCCTGGTGTGTGCGGGGTGCAGCGTGAAGTTGATTTATTTATTTATTTTAATAGTAAAAGATCCAATCTTAAACATTATCATACTGAATAGATTTTTTTACGTATATACTTAGAAACGTTTAATGACACTGCCTTCTATGTGAGGTGTAACAGGTTCGATCGTGTTGTGTGTATTTGTATTATTCTAGCCTCGTTTTGGTCACTTAGATAGATAGATAGAGGCCGAGGCGCAGAGGCACAAGCGAGTGGCTGTAAACGCGATAGTTGTGGTTTCAATTTCCACTTGTGGTTGTGAAATATTTACTATGACGAAAAGCACGGCGTTGAATTCCGTCACTAAGCGTGCCATTCTCCAGAATTAGGTGGAACGTGAAGAATGAAATATCGTAATACTAGGTTCCCATGTTCCCTATGCCTAACCTACTATGTGCGGAATATAGTATGGAGCTAAAAAACAATCTGCTCACTACATTGAATACCGGTATTTATAGAACTAAAAATAATGCAGTCCAATTTTATTTGTGTTTACTGTAGTTAAATATTTTCGCTTAAATTTAAACACGGTAAATTAAAAATGAATAATTTATAATAGTTTAAACAACACATTTCAATTTCAATACAACATTTCTGATAATTTATCAGAATTGTTGACTTAGTTATTATTGGTTTTTAAAAGTGGTTCCACTATATTGGAATTCTAGTGAGTTCGATTTTCATTAAGGGTTTAGTTTTGTTGTTATTTAAAATATTTTAATATTGATTACACATATTTCTGTTAACAATATTAAAATATTTTAACTTGAATTTAGGTTAATGCAGCGAAATCGATTAATAAATTCGATCGTATATTTTGGTTACATTGACCTAGACGCTTGATTTTTTCTGTGCTTCAAGGGACCATAGACCTGAATGTTAGATACCTTCACGTTATCTCAAGATAAATAGTCTTGACAGACGGACAGACGTGTAACAAAGTGACCTTAGACGGGTTCCATTTTAACTTTTTAAAGTACAGAACACTAAAAATAGTATAAAGAAGAAGTTATATACAAAAAAATCTGTATAAAAATACCTAAAATCGTCGTTTCAATCGTTCAGAATCTTTATTTGGACATGTGCGGATAGCATTTATGTTTATACAAGTAGAAAGCTTGCTGGAGTTTCTTAAAACTTTTTAGAAATCTTTCTCATATTTTTGTTTGTTTTGCTCGAAGGGATTTCTTTATGAAAATTTACAGATCTTTTTCGTAACATGTTAGAATGTATTTCTTAGCTGTTTTCTGTTTACATAGCTATTTAAGTTTTATATATGTCAAGGTAATGCTATTTTAAATAAATATAACGAAATGTGATGGCGAAAAAAAGAAATTATAAAAATATTTTTCAATAAAATAATTTATTTAATATTTATTAATAATAGATACAAATTAATAGTAAAAGATTTAAGTAATACAAAATAAGGCCAGTCGTAGCGCAGGGGCACAAAGTGTGACTGTAAAACGACGACGATTGGTTGTGGATTCGATCCCCACTGGAGGAAATGCAATATTTATTTACATTTATATTTTCATTTCTTCGCTCTGGTGTCGAGGCATTGCGTGTTGACCTCCGCCACTCAACACGCAATGCCTCCAGAATTCGGCGGAAAGTGGGGCACGGAGTGTCTTAACACTAGCCTGCCTACTCCTACCCTGCCCCCCTCTCTGCCCTCTGCCTACCCTGCTGTATGCGGGATACAGCGTGAAATTGATTTGTTTATTTATTTTAATAGTAAAAGATCCAATCTTAAATATTATCATACTGAATCGATTTTTTTACGTATATACTTAAAAACAAAACCAAATATGCCTCATACAAAAAATAAAACAAATATTTTATTCGATTAATTTTAATTTTTCGCATCATAAACCTTTTTAATTCTATAGCGTTGTGCATCATTATAGTAAAATTAACATACTATCTAGATGACTATAATAAATTATTTACATAGGTTTTAATAAATTATGTGAATAATGTTCAATATGTCAACATTGAATATTATTCACACAAATTTGTAGGCTTTGAACTTGCAGTCTTTATGCAAAAATGAACCTGTATACCGTACATGCTGGGTAAGCAGAGAACCTGGGAACTTAGCGTTAAGACAATCTACTTCCCATTAAGACACTTTCGATCCCCATTTTTGCTCAATTCATTAAGCATTGCGTGATGATTTGCGAAATTCAACGCCGCGTTTTATTTCATTACCAGAAAACGGAATCGAAAATTTAAAATATTGTATTCCCCCAAATGGGAAACGAACCCACATCCATCGCGTTTACTGGTGCCAACCAACTAACTTCAGAAAACCGCCATATATAATTTATATAATTTTCTCTCATAACTTCAACGTAATACTTACCGTACTTCACCATTTTATTGCTTTGCTTCAATATATAAAATCCGCGTACAAAACAGCTTGTGGTCGAAAACTAATTTAGCGAGGATGTATACAGACACGACTCGAGGAAATAACAAGATAACAAGACGACTGGGAAGGATCATAAGATGAGCGTACATATACCTTCCTTATATGTGCCTTTTCGTCCCAAAACAATTTCCTTTGATATATAGATATACGTAGATATATATGTTACTATCATTTATTCAATTTCTTTCTTTAATGTTGGTACTCAATTGTTTCTTTTTAATATCCGGTGATAAAACAATATATGTTTTTACTTTTTGTTTTGCTTTCATGTGTTTAAATGAAAAATATAAAAGGAAATATTAATTGTTGCTGGATCTTTTACTATTAAAATAAATAAATAAATCAGCTTCACGTTGTATCCCGCACACAGCAGGGTAGGTAGTGTTAAGACACTCCGTTCCCCACTTTCCGATACATAGGGGAGGCATGGGAGAAATGGAATTATAAATGAAATTAAACAATTCATTTCTGTGTGTGTGAGTGGGGATCGAACCCACAACCAGTCGTCTTTACAGTCACATTTTGTGCCTCTGCGCCAGGGCCGGCCTCTATATATAGCTCTATATATATATATATATATAGCTCTATATATCTCTATATATATATAGCTCTATATATATATATATATATAGCTAAAAAGTTATAATTAAATGTGTTCTTAGCACAAATTACAAAATCACACCAAAATCGAATATGTGACCCATCATATACTAAAATAAAAAATACTCCGCCCCCGTTATAATTATCAACAGCTTTTCTGTGATCGTTTCTTTTTTCCTTATTTGCTATTTTTCCTTTCAGATAGAAAAAAAAAATTCTTTCAAAGTACTTTCATTCATCCCTCGAGTTCTTAATTAGCGTGATACGAAAAAAAAAACAGATGACATCGAGATCGCATCGCATTTAGCGACGTAACTTGAACCTTAATAAAAACTCGATAATTGCCTTCCCTTACGTAACACGTTTAATTTTGGTGGTTTTCGTGAAATAGTGGTCTTATTCCTCTTCTATAGTGTTTTTTTTATTCCGCTTACAGTAGGGAGGCAGAGGGAACCTAGTGTTAAGACACTCCGTTCCCCACTTTGTGTCGAATTTTTCGAGACATTGCGTGTTAAGTGGCGGAACTCAACGCGGGAATTGTGCCTTGATACCAAAGCGAAGAAATGAACATGTTGTCAAACAATAATCCATTCTTACGCGTGGGGATCGACCCCACAACCATCGCGTTACGGTCACACACTTGCCCTTGCGCCACAACCTCCATATTCCCTATTCTTTAGTGTTTATCTTCTTTTATGATTCAACGACCTTTGTAAATAGATAAAGAATGGCAAAAATATGAAGTTATCGTGATACTTAAGGATAAACTATCCAAGATTTTTTGCTATATTGTTTTGAGCATAATAATATATTAGGATACCCAAACCAGTTCTTTATATTTTTTATAGCAGCGTATATATATATATATGTGAGGTCGGTCGTGGCGCAGCGGCACGAGGTGTGACTGCAAAACCGACTGGTTGTGGGTTCGATCCCCACTCGAGGAGATGAAATATTTACTTAAATTTATATTTCCATTTCTTCACTCTGGTGTCGAGGTTAAGCGCGGCGTTGAGTTCTGCCACTCAACACGCAATACCTCCAGAATTCGGCAGAAAGTGGGGAACGGAGTGTCTTAACACTATGTTCCCTCTGCCTACCCTGCTGTGTGCGGGATACAGCGTGAAGCTAATTTAATTTAATATATATATGTTATATACCTGGGGACCTGGGAACCTAGTAGTAAGGCACTCCTTGCTCATTAAAACACTTTCGTTCGTCATTTTCCTCCTTGGGGAGGCATTGCGTAGCGGAACTCTACGCCGCGCCTTGCCTCTTTACCAGAGTAAGAAAATAAAAATATGAAATATTTTTATTCTCCTAGAATGGGAACTTACAATATCTAGCCCCTAGCCCCTGCACCACCACTGACCTCAATACTATATAACAAACGTTAATTTTTAATTTTCCATTGTTTCAGATGTAAAGCCGACGCCATAATATAATTAAAACTTGTGCCAAAAAAATGAAATATAAGAAAAATCTGTGGACTATAGCCATTTGAATATTCTTATGAATAAAAAATCTCCCTAGAAAATTATCAATGGTAAGGTGAATGAAGCGGGACAAAATGGGGCGGCGTCGTTGGAGATTTGCTACAATCGCTGCTTTTCTGCTCTTTATAACAAAAGACACGCAGTGTCAAGGTAAGACTGTTCAGCTGACTTACTTTAAATTTTCATTTTAAATCCCTCGTTTTGTTTAGGGTGTTCGTTGTTCGTTGTATTTTTTAGGGTAGGTATATTTTTTATAGGCAAATAGATGAGAGTTCTTTTATAGATAGTATATAAAATTATTTAAATATACTATTAGATATTGGAAAAAATATTGTCTTTATAGTAAGTTACTAGTTTTCAAAAAGCTTGACTATTTTTACCTGAAACTAAGTAAGAAAGACTTACATAAAATTAATTACGCCAAGTACATATTTTCGATGGATTTGCCAATCATAGGCATTTCGGTAACAATGGTAAAAATTTCAATAAACCAAAAATATTATAAAAAGTAGATCAGACTTCACTTTGAGACAACCTTTTCAAAGATTACAAAAACTTTAACCATATTTTCAGTAATGTCTAGAAGTAATGAATATGAAAATGTTCCGGAATAACGTAAAAAGAAATTGGTGTTGTTATTATTTAATTTTTTTTTTCGTCCTAAATGTATAGAAAAAATGCTTCTGCATTTTTAACATAAAGAAAATCCACTATCATGACTCTCTCTTCTTTGCTCTTTGTTCAAAATGGAGGAAGCGTTTTAGAAGACGGACTGAACGCTGCACTTTGTCTCAAAATGAAGAATACTTTTCTATCAGCTTCACTCTATAGCGTGAAGCTGATCCCGCATATCCCGCATTTATCAGGGTAGGCAGAGGAACCTAGGAATAAGACACTCAGTTGCTCACTTTCCGTCAATTGTAGCAGGGAGGCATTGTCTGTTGAGTAGCGGAACTCAACGCCGCTTATATCCATAGTACCAGAGCGAAGAAATGAAAATATTAATAAATAGATGGTAGAGTAGATAGATAGACTAGGATTCGAACTCACAACCGTCGCCTTCACAGTCAAACACTGCGCCACGATATCTTCAAAAGTACATATTCTCCATACGTTCATAAATTAATTTTAACATATATACTAGTTAAATAAAAAATAAACTAAAAACAGAACAGAAAGCTTCATTAATATAAATACAAACACAGATTAAAAAGCAGAAGTGGCAAATGAAAAGATCACTTTATATAAAGATAAATTAAATACATGCCCCTGCAGTGGGCCGCCACCCACGAGTGTCGCCTGGCTGGCGATATATTTATTATTCAAGAACTAAGCTCGAATAGAACGGTATCACCTTGTGAAATGTAAACTCATCTTCTCCTATATTTACGAAAATGCTTCTCTGGAAAATATCTGCACAAAAATTGCTGTGCATTCACAAGCTCTTCGATGAAGTGTTGGAGACAGAGTTGTTTAAAATCTGTAGATTTTTGAAGCCTTTTTCAATATTTCTGTTAGATTTTTTATATTAAATAGAAAGTTTTTGTTTTATAATTGAATTTAGAAATCTATTTAAAACACAGATAAAATACGCGATATAGGTAGAAGAATTTTTTTTTTACTTTACACATTTTAAAGAATGTATAGTAGTGTCTCAATAGTACAGTCTGTAAACTGTTATCGACTAAATAGAGAACGAAGTGTCTTAGCACTAGGTTCCCTATGCCTGCTGTGAACCGGATACAGTATGACCCAAATAAAAAAAGAACAAAATATTAATAATCAAAACCGACTCCATATCTTTTTGAAACCAATTGCCACTGAACTTGTTTTACATTCTATTCACACAAGTAACGAAGGCAAATAATTCTTCGAGAGAACATCTATAGAGCAATTAGTATCGAGCTTTTATCAAAGGAAGTCTAAATGAGGGGTGGGTATAAAGTTCTAACGTAAATAGCAACGGCGTTATTATTTACAAAATGTCTAACGAAGTATTCAATTCAATGTAATCTCTGATAAATAAATAGATTATTTGGAAATATAATTTTAATATTGTGATACGCGAGCGACACGAGGCAGTTGTGAACCAAGGCTACGAGGTATGACTGACTGTAAATATGACAGTTGTGGGTTAGATTTTCGCTAGGGGAAATTAAAAATAATGGTATATTTTTTTTGTTTGTGCGCTTTGGTAACAAGGCGCGGTGTTTGGTTCCGCTACTCAATAATAGTCAAAACCCCTTAAAAACGTGAAGCTAATAAAGGTCATATCTTATAGAGTAAACTGGTCCAAATTTGTGATAAGTCACTCTTTCTTGACTTTCCGCTTATTTAATATCACTCCACAAACCATATGTTAACAACTCGTATTATTATATAAGTTAAGCCCGTTGAATACAAATAAACATAACACAAACATAGGTAGTTCAGCAAACACGTACAGACCGGTTATACTACCTAAACCAAAATCAGGATTCTAGATTCCATATAAAATGAATTGGTTTCAACAAAACAGCCACGTAACAAACCAGACCTGTTAAAGTAGATTAATCTATCCTTTAATACGTAATTTAGTTACGTAATTTTAAAGCGATTATGATGATGTTTTATTCTAAAATGAAGTATTTTTTTGAGCTTCAGGCTGTATCCCGCATATAACTGGGTAGGCAGAGGGAACCTAGTGTTAAGACATTCCGTTCCCCACTTTCCGCCAAATTTTTAAGATGCCATCGTCGTACAACATTCAGATATTAGGAATCATATGCATTGTTTTCTTTGACTTATAATGGTAATGGTATAAATGGATGGATTTTTTTTATTATTGGAAATTTTATAAACATTATTCTGAGCAATTTACATTAACAGACATATCTATACCTTTCTTCTAATCTATATATATAAAAGGACTTGTGCTGACTGACTGAGGTAAGACGCACGCAGAGCCGTAACCGCTGATGGTAGAAACGTGAAATTTGGACAGATGTTTATTTTCATATTCCGGACATCCACTAAGAAGGGAATTTGAAAAATTTTAACCCTAAAGGGATGAAATAGGGGTTGAAAGTTTGTATGGAAAAAAAAAATAATCTGTACCGATTTTTATAAAATTTTAAATTCAGACTCTTAAAAATATTTCATTGAACACGTGTTTCATGGTTTTTAAGAATTCACCCCTTAAGGGTTCAAATAAGGGGTTAAAAGTTTATATGGAAAAATCTTTAAATTGCAACCGATTTTTATAAAAAAATAAATTCAGACTTAAAAATATTTTATTGAACACGTGTTTCGTGGTTTTTTTAGAATTTACTCCTAATAAGCGGGCGAAGCCGCGCGCGCCCTCTAGTATATCATATAGCTTAACAACAGATATCAATTCGAATTATACTAAATCGTACATTATTCATTTGATATTAGACCTGTTGTTCGCGAACGCCACCCACGTCCACATCGACAAATACATAATCAAATACTAGTTTAGCGTATACTTACGGACGAAGCGTAAATTATATACCTAGTATTTATAAGAGTATATATAAGAGGCCAGTCGTGGCTCAAGTATGTGACTAAACGTGACTTGGTGTGGGTTCGATCCTCACTCGAGGAAATTAAATAAACTTAACTTAGCTTCACGCTTTATCCCTAGCGGGGTAGTCAGAGAGAACGGAGCGCCAAACGCTACGAAGAAATTAAATTAAATATTTATTTAAATACGATTATCTTCGAATGAAAATCGATTCCAAAACCTGTCACGTCTACAGTCACAAGCGTATGCCCCTGTGCTACGACTGGCCTTAATTTTAATTTTGTTCATATATGCAAAGACAGTTGTAAATAAAATATTTTTTAATTTAATATATTGGATTTCTACATTCATATTACTAAAGAAAAAGGGCACATATTTCAAAATCACAACCTAAGTAATAATAGAACATAAAATATTAAAAATTTACATCTTTCATTAAAAACGCTTTTAACAGCTTCGCCTTCTCTTCGTTTTTTTTAGTTTTAATTAGTGTAATGTAGATATTTTATGAAATTTTCCACCGTTGAAATATATTTTTAAGGATAGAATGCTTTCTAAAAAAGGATAATTACAAGTAAACTAATTTAACTACGGTATTAAATATTTATTTTAATTATAAAGCCGTAGCCGTAGCGCATGAGTTTGAATGTATGATTGTAACACCATGGTTGTGGGTTCATCCCCACCCGAGGATGATAACGAGGAGTTATAATTTTTTTTTCATCTCTTCGCTCTGGCACCAAGGCCAATGCCCGTGGTTGAGCCTCGAAAAATTCGGCGAAAATTGGGGAACGGAGATTCTTAACACAAGGTTCCCTCTGCCTACCATGCGATACGTTGGATACAGCGTGAATTTTTTTGTGTATTGTGGATATAAACAAAATTTTCCACCGTCGAAACATACTTTTAAGAATAAAATACCTCCTAAAAACGTTGATTTTGTAAACTAATTTAAATATGGTATAAACATTTACAAACTTTCATAAATATAATAATTATATATAGACTACAAATTTTAATTAAGTTTTAATGAAAATCCACGAGGCTTATGAAAGACTGCCAGCTTATTAATTAAGTACTAGATTATTTTAGAATAAATTTGGTACACGAATTTTTTTTTAAAGGATTATAATTTTAATTATGATGTTATCAGTTTAGGAGAAGCTTTCGTCTTAACAAGGCAGACTTTAGATTAGTATTATATTTTTTTCTTTGTCAGTTTCACGTTGAATATAATATATAGCTATAGTCACGATACGCTGTTATCAACTTTTAGAGGAATTCATGACATTGTTTGTGGAGTTAACTTAACACCTGTCATTTTGTCATGCCTGTTTGAGAGGCCAGTCGTGGCGCAGTGGCAAGTGTGACTGTAGAACCGACTGGTTGTGGGTTCGATCCCCACTTGAGGAGATGAAATATTTACTTAAATTTATATTTCCATTTCTTCGCTCTGGTGTCGAGGTTAAGCGCGGCGTTAAGTTCAGCCACTCAACACGCAATGCCTCCAGAGTTCGGCAGAAAGTGGAGAACAGAGTGTCTTAACACTAGGTTACCTCTGCCTACCCTGCTGTGTACGGAATACAACGTGAAGCTGATAAAAAAAAATCCTTGACCAAATGCGGATTGAACCCACAATCATCGCGTTCACAGTTACTCAACACATTGTCCTAGGCGTCACAGTTGGTTATTTATTAACAAAATCTCCATGTTGGTGTAGATTTCAATCATAGATAAATAGTAACTAAGTTAACCTTTTGAGATTATAAGACCCATAGAAGCTTCGGGCTTAAGAGAATTATTTTAACCGTTTTTTATCGTGGAAAACCATAAAATGTTGAGAATATTTTTTTTTACTTGACACCGAGAAATTAAATATAATATCAATAATATATTTTAGACGACTTTTAATTGTAGGCGAGATTGCAAAAGAGAAACAAATGATAATATTAAGACACTCCGTTCCTCATTTTCCGCTGAATTTTCGACCCATTGCCTGTTAAGTGGTGCAACTCAACGCCGCGCTGTACCTTGTTACTAGAGAAAGTAAGGAATCCCCCCGAGTTGGTATCGAACCAGCAACCGTCACGTTTATAATCACACTCTTGTATCACCAGATATCTTATTGTAGGGTATACACCTTCATATATTTATTAAATTAAAATTAGCTTCACACTTTATCCCACACATAGCAGGGTAGGCAGAGGGAACCTAGTGCTAAGACACTCCGTTCCCCACTTTCTGCCGGATTCTGGAGGCATTGCGTGTTGAGTGGCAGAACTCAACGCCGCGCTTAACCTCGACACCAGAGCGAAGAAATGGAAATATAAATTTAAGTAAATATTTCATCTCCTCGAGTGGGGATCGAACCCACAACCAGTCGGTTTTGCAGTCACACCTCGTGCCGCTGCGCCACGACCGGCCTGATATATTTTATAATACAAAATAAACAATAGTGACCTTTACATTTTACTGCCATCGCCAGCATGTGACGGCCCTAATTTTACTTTTCCGAAGTAAAGTATGAATTTTATGTTCCGCACGTGGAGTTCTTTCCCACCTTAATCTCACCCGAATCCTTGTCATGTCATAAATTTTTGTACGCTCTACCTAATCCTCTACGCATCGTGATGTGCAAGTTAAATTATGTTATTTATATATAAAAAAGTTATTCAATTAAAATTAGTAAATTAGCTAAAGCCAAGAAGAAATGAAAATATAAATTTAAATAAATATTTGGGAAATTTGCAAAAAGCGAATTGGGATCGAACCCAGAACCCAGAACTGTTACTAACGTAACAGGATGTAGGTTTGATTCCCATTCGAGACTTTGCCTCGACACACTATGCCTCTACTCTGGTCTCAAGGTAAAACGCGGCGTTGAGTTACGCCACTTAACACGCAATACTTCCAGAATTCAGCGGAAAGTGGGGAGGCGGAGTTATTTAATATTAAACTCCCTTTGCCAACCCCGCTTCTCGCGGGATACAGGGTGAAGGTAAAGAAAAAACATAAAAAAAAAATTAAATCGGCGTTACATTTCTACTTTCTAATTAACAAACTAATCAAATCAAAACTTGCTACTAACCTCAATTGTTCCAACCACAGATACCTACTGCTAAGTTGAAGAACAATTGTCTCCCAATGCCCCGGGAAATAAACTTCTGATATTCTACCAGCTTTGAATGTAACGTTCAAAACCACTACTATAGATTTTTTTTTGGGTATAAATATGTTGTTTTTAAGTAGCAGAAAATATTAAATAAATAAATATTTCTTAGTATGACAAATTATTAATTATTTAAGTCATTTGCAGATGTCATATGATTGACATTAAATGAGATCGGAGTGTGTGAGTGCGATTTAAAGTCTATATAAAATTTCAAATAAATTTGCCCGATTGATCTAAACAATAATTTATCTATTAAATTGGATTATTTTCTCCATTTTATGACATGATCAATTTAAATACAATGTCAATACATGAAAAACTATAGTATAATAAAGTTAATATCAAATAAATTAAAGCGGCCAAAGCCGTGGGCGGACCGATAGTATATAATATACATACATATAATATATTATAGATAATAAATCTTGTAAGTTCAATGTAATTATTTTTATGCTTTATAAGTATAAAAAAAACTATCGCAATAAATGTAGCGAAATAATCGTTTTTACGTAGAGCTCAATATGCTTTGCTAAGTTCTCATTATTTGGTTGAACAAAGGAAATTAATCCCTCTTATGCTCTTAAGATCCTTTTATGTACGTTGTGTTCAGGTGTAAATATTTTATGCTTCTCCATAAAGAACATGTCAAACGACTCGACAAGTTTCGTTCGAAATATAAATACGTTATTATAAATTGTGACATTGGCGAAGTGATTATACATACACAATAACACAACATAACATAGCTTCACGCTTTATCCCGAGCGGGGTAGTCAGAGAGAACGGAGCGCCAAACGCTACGGTCTTTACATACCTCTTTTGCCTCGCCTACTGTCATCAACCTCTTCATACATGCCCTCCGGGGAGTCCTCATACTTTTTATGTGACCTTCCTCCAGTATCGTTGATACTGTGTTTTCGAAGGTCAACTGAGGTCTCCCCCTACCTCTCTTACCATGAACTCTTACTGAACTGTACATTATTATAAAAAAAACATCAAGAAGTATAAAAATGGACTGGACACTGTTGAAACTTAGTCTTGGGCTCATCTTTTTAAAACCAGATAAATTTTGTAACCTTTTTGTCTTCAATGGTACTTTTGTAGGTTAACCGGTACCACACTCTAAGCTTTCAACATCCGGTACATTTCTAAATTTTATTTACAATAATTATTATTCATGTCCAAATAAAACATTGCTAGCCGTAAAGGTTTGAACCTAATGTGACCATTCTTTTTTCGGCTCAAAACGGGACATTAGTTTTTTTTTTTTGCTAATTTGCAATTTTATTTAGTTTTTAAGTATTGTATTCAAAAGTTAGAAGTATATTTTACGGCTTTCCCGAGATCGGAAATAAAAATGTATTGTGCATTCGTTTTTTTTTGTAATTATTCCATCAAGTTATCTTTTGACAATGGTGTACCGTGATAATCGCGGCGAAAATTACTTGCCATTTCGAAAAATGGGACATTAGTACGTCCCTTTGCCATGTTTGAGGACACCACACGAGCGAAAAACGGGAGGTTCCCGTTCAAAACAGGACACGGGTCTGACCACGTTATTCAAACCTGTAAAACGCTTATGATAAGCAATTTTCAACATCCACGCCCTAGAATGGTTTTCAGAATGGCCTTTATGTTATAAAGAGCTTTTAAACCCTTTCTACACGTCACGCACACGCTGCCCCACACACGTTGGCCTAATTACGTACGATTTACGACAAACCACACCTCTGTATTCATTACTTTCAAATTATTCGATAACATCCTTTTTAATCAATATTTTTTTTTAGTTTTCATTTCTTTATTTATTTATTTGTCTCTCCTCGCCTAGGAACGTATAAAAGAAAAAATAAATCTCAGCTAAAAGTACCTCAGGGAATATGCTTACATATTTTTCAAATTCACTTCCTAAACCAACAACTTAAACTTTTTATTTTCTTTTCCTTGTACAGAAACTTTAACCCAACTTTAACTCGGAAACTCAGAATCCCAAAGGCAACAATAGAAAAGTATACTTTTTCTGGGAAAGAAAAGTTCAGTAAACTCCAACATTCATTAGTTTTGCACTGACACATAGAACGAGGTAACTTAACACAGCCCGAGGGAAATCTTTAGATGCCTTTGAAGTCTATAGTTTGTATATATTAGTCTGATGTAATATCAAATTTACATAATATGTATAGAGAATAGAGATAAAATGTACAGATTAATATTTTTTTATATATTTTGTAACAGGGAATCGATGATATAATATTTTATTTTTGATATTTTTCATGATATTATATTTGCTCAAAACAAAGGAAAGATATTTTGCAGCATCACGCTGTATCCCTTAGAGAGCAGGTTAGGCAAAGGGTTCCCTTTGCCTAACCTATCAAGACTAGTGCTAAGACACTCTGTTCCTCACTTTTCGTCGAATTTTTCGACACATTGCGTGTTGAGTGACGGAACAGAACGCTGGGTTTTTTGCCTTCGTGCCTTAGTAAAATAAATTAAAATATTAAAATTAAAATTAAAAAATTAGCTTCACGCTGTATCCCGCACACAGCAGGGTAGGCAGAGGGAACCTAGTGTTAAGACACTCCGTTCCCCACTTTCTGCCTAATTCTGGAGGCATTGCGTGTTGAGTAGCAGAACTCAACGCCGCGCTTAACCTCGACACCAGAGCGAAGAAATGGAAATATAAATTTAAGTAAATATTTCATCTCCTCGAGTGGGGATCGAACCCACAACCAGTCGATTTTGCAGTCACACCTCGTGCCGCTGCGCCACGACCGGCCTCAAAATTAAAATATTAAGAAAAAACAATTCACTACCTTCAGTGGTATCAAACCCACAACCGTCATATCACAGTCACACCCTAGTGCCCGTGCGGCACGTCGGCCTCAACTTATAAAATTTAGTATTTTTTGCAACAGAGATTATCAAGGATGAATCAAATCCACGACAATATAATATAACATTAAAGAAAAAATATGTATAAAGAAAAAAATAAAAATAAAATTATTGATAGAACAAACTGAATTCAGAAAATACAAAATTTACGATTGTGACAACTTATGAATAATAAAATATGGGATCGTATATAAGAATAAGGATAGGGAAAAATTTGTCTGACATTACAAAATATTCCTCCACCGAGCACCTCCGTTGAACAATAGTCGAAAACAAAGGAAGGAGCGTAAGAGCTGTCAGATTTGATTGAGATAAGTTACGTAATTTTCTGTTCTTCTAACTCGAGCGATGTGGAGATATGGGCTTTTTTAAGAAATTTGAGATGTAATGTCATAATACAATATATGGGCCACTGATGATGATTTTTTGGTGAATTTTACCTCTTTTTTATAATATACTTCTTCATCTATGAATGCAATGCCTAGAAATGCCTAGAAAATTAGGCGGAAAGTGGGCAACGGAGTGTTTTAACACTAGGACCCTCTGCCTACACTGATATTTGCGAGATAAGGCGTGAAGCGAAAAAAAAAAGAAAATATATTATATAGTATTCAAATATACTTCTTATAGCGTAGTTACCTTCAGCAACGATACGCTTTTACGTTTCGTGATATATTTGGGACACGTCAAGTAAGCACCCGTTATAATTTAATCCGTTTTAATCAATAATAAACAATCTAAATTGCTATTATATAAATCATAGATTTAATGGAATCTTGGATTCCAATTATACGCGAAGAACTTTATATTAAAATTTACCGTATACATTTATATAGTAACTCTATTATGGAAACTGTACAGTATTTATGTATTAATTTTGCTTAAATTAAAACAGTCGAAATTGATATTTTATATATCACAAAATATGCAATACTAACTTATCTTGCTTAACCTAGTATTTATTCTGCTTTTAAGATTATATACGAATAAATTCTGATGATTTACATTTAGGTCGCCTCGCCCAAAAAACATTAGTTTCCAGTTTTTGGACAAGACAACTATCACAAAATTTTTGTGCCAAGGATTTTAAAAACATTTTCATGGAGTATAAATAACTAATCTCAATTCCATTGCTTAATGAATGTTGTCTACACATATAGAGAATGATTTGAATCAAAAATATTTTTACTTTAAATTACATAGTTCGACATTATGGGTAACTTTTTGTTTTTGTTCACGATACGTTTGTTTTTAAAAATATTTTCATTTTTATAAAACCGTGATATTTAAAAAAAATGGGCAGTATTTTAAAGTCGGTTCAGTTTCGCGCTGTATCCCTCACATAGCAAGGTAGGTAGAGGGAACCTAGTGTTTTCGTTCCCCACTTTTCGTTGAATATGTGAGACATTGCGTGTTATCGAAACAAACAAATGAAAATATTATTAACATTTTTTAAAGTGTTATTCCACACTTAGGAAAGAAAAATACTTATTTAGAAAACGTATTAAAGTTTGAACGTAGCGGGATTTGAACCCACGTCTCCTCGAAACCGACCAGGTTGGTTTCCATGTGACGCGGCTTTCCCTGCTGTATGCGGGATACAGCGTGAAGCTGATTTATTTATTGATTTAAAACCATTAAAAACATCTAAATAGTTACAATTACTACTTAAGTCACTCGAAGAACTAAATCAGTTCTTCGAGTGACTTAAGTAGTGTCATAAAAATAGGGTTGCTAACCATTCCTGATTCACTTATCTCAAATAATCTTTTAATAATACAACAATCCCGAACCATGTTACTAAAATATGTTTATGCCATATCTATTTTATGAATATTCATGCATGTAAATCGCTTTATTATTTCGGCACGAACAATAGACAAGAAGGGTCTCTTCAGTATATTATATCATTCGTATTTAGTTCTTACGTCATAGAATATAGGTATCAAAATGCAATCTCAACAATATCAAGGTAACGCAATATGTTGGACTTGAGAGCAGTTTTATCACGTCTGTTTGTATCGCCCTCAGGAAGTAACACGAACACGTAATACATTGTTTCCGTATCTATTTAAGATAATGCGAAATGAATTAGTCTTCTGAAAAATTGAGAGTATATTGTAAGATCTACAAAGAGTATGAGGAAATGCAAGCTTATTCAAATGTCACTTAGAGGTCAGTCGTGGCGCTTGGGCACAGGTGTGTGACTATAAACGAGTTGTAGGTTCGATTCCCGCTCTAGGAAATGAAATATTTATTTTAATTTATATTTTTCTTCGTTCTGGTGTTCAGGCTAAGCGCGCCGTTGAGTTCCTCATCTTGTTTCGAGAATTCAGCGAAAAATGGAGAGCGGAGTGTAGTGTAGGTTTCCTCTGCCTATGTTGCAGTGTGCAGCATACACCGTGAAATTGATTTTTTTTTATATTTGAAACAACCCTAATTAGGTCATGATGTGTTTACATTGATCTCTTGTTTTATGCGGCCTAAATAATATAAAGACCTGTATTTTGTATTTCACCTTTATATAAAGACCTTTGTATTCTTATAAGATGAAAAATAATTTTCTTCTTTTTTATAAGAATATATCATAATTTTCTTCTTTTTTATAAGATTAAAGACATTTTTTTCTCAAAAAAAGTTATCACTAATGAACAAAATATATATATATATTTGTCTATTTACTGCTCATTTCCTATCTCGGGATTTTTATCTTTTTATTTTACCAAGATAAATGTAAAATATAAAATGAAAAAGTACATATGAAAAACAAATATTACCAAAAAAGTAAAAGCAACATATTCGATAAAACAATATTAATATTCAGCATCTATCAATTATTATTTATTACACTCTACAATATTTCTTATTTAAAATAACACATAAAAATAAAATATTTACTTTGAAAAAAATGCTTCTATTTAATTCTTAACAGGTCAAACTCCAACGATGAATGTTTAAGTTGTGCTCACCGAGAGCACTAGTAAGCGTTTTAGGTCGAGATCACGCTCTCACAATGAATAGTACTACTATCATAATTGTCATACTAAAATAGCATTCCACTTGGTTTATCCACAGTAAAAGAGGCGGTATATGCGTTTAGGGTAAGAGGATGTTTGTATGTGTGATCCTTTGTGCATATTTTTCTACTTTACAATTTGTCTCCAAGACCATTGGTCCGATTTTAATACGGTTTTAGTGGTGAGTTTGGATTTATTTGGTGTGTTTTCTTAGATAGATGTTGTGGTAATTAGATCTTGAAACTAGAAAAATGGGCATATACATTTTTTTATTTTAGACATAAGCCTACGTGGAAGCGACATATGCTTATATAGATATTTTTTTTAATATTTTAAACCATTTGGAGCCGTTGTGGCGCAGATGCACAAGAATGACTGTGAACGAGTTAAGGGTTCGATTACCACTCGGGAGAGTGAAATATTTAATATTTTCATTTCTACGATCTAATTACAGAATTTAAAGATCTAAAGTGGGGAACGCAAGTGTTTTAATGGGAACAGAGTGTATTAATATCTATTCCCTATTCCCAGGTTCCCTTTTCCTACCCTGATATGTGCGGGATACAGTGTGAAGCTAAAAAAATTAAAAAATAAAATAAATAAACGATACGAATGTGTATAGGATATACGTGAGGTTATTTAATACATAATAAAGTATAAAACCATCTCGGCGTTGACGGCTGTAGGTTGATTTGAAGGGAAAACCACAATAGACATTAAAGCAAGGGAACCACACGTATGTAACTTTTACATTACGAGTTCAAAGACAAGTGCTTCCTCTGAGAATATATTATGATTTACAACAATTAAATAATATAAGTGGTTGTATATTATTAGTTCATTCTTTCATAACTTTATCTAAATAGTATCTACCTACCCACAGTTCAGATGTATGTGAATACAGTGATTAATTTGTTGCTGTGAATTCGATTCCCAGTCGGAGGAATAATTATATTTATTTATTGTCATTTCTGGCAGACAGATAATATGCCTGTCCTGCTATTAGCGACAAAAAAAGATGTTGAGAAAAATACATTCATTGTTCACCACGCAATGTTTTTGAAATGTCCAGGAAGCAAGAAACGGCGAAATGTTTGACATATTCTTTACTTCTTATTTCCTTACGTATTATTTATAAAGTAATAATAAAAGCTAAAATTTGTTTTTATGCATTATACATCAAATAAAATAATCAATATTACCTTCTTTAAATTACTTTAGTAAACATAAACGTAAACATTATATTCAAAAGAAGAATCCATTATTTTTCTTGTAATGTGCTTATCGCGAAAAACCAAATTTTAGTACTAATGAAATTGAATTAAGATTGTTTGTTAACAAAGGAAAATTCGTACAGAACAAAATCGTGAAATCCATTATGTTATTGTTCTGTTTGCTACACAATTTGCCGCAGCTTTGTAGTGCTAAGTGAGTTTATAGCCCAAATACCGCAATTTGCATTGCTTTTAAGTGGTCACTAGGTAGTTAGTCACTTTTGTGATATTGTAGGCCAATAACATTCGTATGACTATATAACTAACCACAATGACAAATAATAGCCCAAGACCGAAAAATGGAAAGCTTTGGAGGAAGCCTTTTCCTGACAGGATTCAGTGTAGTAATATAAAAAGTACCTGTATATGTGTGTGAGTGTGTGTGTGATATGCGTAATAATATAATAAATTATTTAATTTTGATTTATATATATAATTAAGAAACCCTTTTATAAAGTTTTATAATTGTCCTGAAAAAAATAATAAATATGTTGTAAATTGTTAAATTACGACTATTCTAAAACTGTAAATAATCGACTATATCAAACGTATATTTACCTGCGACTGATAAGGCAAGGTGTCTCGTGTCAATGCATTGTTACATATGTTTATCAATATTACTTAAATAGCAGATTTTACAAGAAACATAAAGAAGAATTTTTATTAATTCGATTTTTTTGTTTAATAAATATTAGAACTGATCCAGTGCTCTATTTGAGCAAGAATACAACAAATACTTTGCGCCAATCCACGACTGCTCTCATAATCTTAAAATATTTGATTGTCACTTACAAATTACCTTTGGTATTGTTCACCAACCAGTTTGTAATTCTTAATACTCTAAAGCATTCCGTTCATTCTTAGTCGATTACGAACGATGGACATATAATTTGTTGTTGCAATGAATAAGTTAATAACGTCATAAAAATATCAATTAATTCAAAATATGTAACAAATTAAAGAAGTTGTTAGCGAAAATATTTTCTACCTTTTTTTAACTTTAGAATATATTAAGGTAAACAATGAATTAACATATATTTTTTTAAATTTTGTTACAGATGAGAACGATTTCTATTACACACCAGAAAGAAACTTTGCTCAAGTACAACCACCTATATATCCAAATAATCGACCATCAAGTTTTTTCGAACACGGTGATAGTTTTAGAGTAACACCTACTGCGCAACAACCAGCGCTTTATACTGACGGGCGACTAAGATTCCCAAGCCCTAACTATGATCAAAATCCATCACCTTTTCAATTACCGACTGGCAGAAGTCAATCTGCTCCACAATATTATATCAACCAACCTGAATTTACATCTCAGCGGCAAAGGTTTAGGCCTGCATTGCCTTACAACTTTCAATTAGTTCATCCTGCCTCTACAAAGAGACCTGATGCCTCACAGATTCATTCTGTAGCTTATCAAAACGATCCTTCGAAGCCAGAGACATTTTTAGGTCAGATAACAATAAATAATCCAGATATAGATTACTTACAAAATAATAGATTTAAAAATATCCCATTCGATGGTAATAGTCTCAAAAGTAATGGACAAAGTGGACACATTTCTCATGATGATGAGATCGAGAATGATGATCAAGACTTTTTTGATCACATTAAAGTAACAACTTATAATCCTACTAAGCTTGCAAGTAGACAGAAAGTCAACATAAAGCCAAATAACTCAAGATTTTCTCCATCAGCAGATATAAAGAAAGCTGTACAGAATGTGCCAGTAAATAAATATAATATAGAAAGTAATTTTAATCCATCAAAAAACAGTCCAAATATATATCAAGCTACTTCGACTGAATATAAATCACTCTTAGATATAGAACCTCTTCTTGAAGACGACATCAGTGATATAGGTTCATTCAGAGAATTAATGAAAAATACTCAAGATTCTTTTGATGTACAAGTCATAAAATCGAATAAAACTGAAGAAACAGATGATAGTAAGCCAGATGCAACTTCCATGGATACTGACAATGTACCTAATGATACTGCCGTAATGGCTATGTCCGTTGAGTCCTCACCGCAAAGGCATAATATTACACCTACTTCTACTTCTACAACAGAAAATATTAGTCATAATAATGAAACGCATGAAGACGATACTCATGGAGGTACAGATGGAGAAGAAGGAGAAGAAGTTGAAGAGTATGTTGAATACTATGAGGATGATGAAGAAGCTGAAGTAAAACATACTACTACTTCTAAACCCACCAATACCACTGCCGAACCAGTTACAGATATATACGATGAATACGATGCTTTAGAAGAACCAGAAAAAGAAATTGTTGATGTTAAAAGTAACGTTACAAAATCATTTGAGATTTTAGTGATGAAACCTAATAAAACAATGGTCAAAGACGATAATTTTAAGCAATTTATTGATACAACTGTTATAGATCAAAATGATCCAGGTCACGACAATGACACAGGAGCACCCAGCTTAAAGTTCACATTTTCTAAAGAAGACGTATCATCAGTAGAAGCACCTTCAATTTTAGGACAAGAAGTCGTTTCTGTTGTAACTACAAAAAGCGTAGTTAATGGAACTATTTCTATCCCAGATGTTACTTATCCACCCACGCCAAAGACTGAAGTAACACCATCTAGTTCTAATGAAACCAATGACTCTGTACCTGTTACAACAGAAAATTGGATTGTTGTTGCATCTGTTCAAACAAGTAGGAGTGTATCAGGCGCTCGGTTTTTACCATTCCCAACAGTAGAGCAAGAAGAAAAGAAACAAGTACTAACTGATGATGATGACGACGATGATGATGATGATGATGAAAATATTACACATAATCCAATGCAAGATTCTAGTAACATTTTAAATGGTTCCTCCTCCACTGAAAATATTAACGATAAATTAGATAGTATACAGTCTGAACTCTCGAGTGCAGTACTATCAGGAAACTTAAATAAAGTAAATAAAAATATAGAACTGATTACTGAATCTACTACTGAACAAACTAGCACTACTACAACAACCAGTACTACTCCACAACCTGTAAAGCTTTTTACACTAAAAAGTACACAATTCTCGGTTGCAACTGAGAGGTCATCTCCAGATCCATTGCCAGTACAAATCAAAAAATTTACTCCACGAGTTATGACTTCAACTTCTCCTAAGCCGAAGAAAAAACTAGTAACTGTAATGGATGATCTATCAGGATTACTACCGGCAGGATACAAATCAAGACAGTCTTACAAAGATAAACGTACTAGTTCTACTACTACTACTACTACAACTACAACGACTACAACTTCTACCACTACTACCCAAGCCCCACCATCAACTATCAAAGATAATATAATAAATATCACACAAGGCCGGTCTTCTGGTATAAGTTCTAAAAACAAAGTCATTATTTTAGATGACAAGTCATTACTTCCAAAAGAATATAGGCCGAAAGAAAAAAAACAAGAAGATATATTTAAAAAAGTTCAAAAGGATGATATAAGCAAATTTTTACCTCCTGGGTACAAGCCCGACGTAGCTAACGAGACAGAGGACAGTAATAAGCCAAATATTTCCAAAAATATAGAAAAATTTGATATATCAGCATTTCTGCCAAAAGGATTCAAGTTTAATGCTTCAGGTTCATCATCAACAACAAGTACAACCACCACAGAAAAGACTAAAACACTTCCTAAACTACCTATAAATGCAGTACCTGTGGACATTTCCGCCTTGCTTCCGCCAGGTTTTAATTTAAATAAAAATCAATCGGATAAAGCTGAAAATCCAATAATTAAATTAAATATCGCCGACATATCGAATCTTTTACCACCGGGATTCAATCTAAATAATTCTAAAGATTCCGAACAATCTACTACCATGATTTCTACGACTACGACTACTGCTTCTTCTGGTGGCTTTAAATTGGTCTTCCCTTCAAGACCAGGCGGAAAGTCTTCAAGAAAAAGCACTACCCAAAAGTCAAGCATAGGTCCGTCACCAGTAACTCCAAAAATTCAAAAAGGCTGGCCAACGAGGTAATTTTTAAAATATATTAATTAGTAAAAACAAATTCTTATATACTATTTAAATATCTTATATAATTTATATATCTTATATATTTATATAAAATAATAATGATTGATATCACATTTATAAAATAATATTATGCACGGTATATGTATTATCAGAAGTATATAATTAAGGTCAGTCGTGGCGCTGGGACACAAGCGTGTGCCAGCGCAGCCATTCGAGGCAATGAAATATTTAATATTTTAATTTCTTCGCTCTGGTATCGAGGCATAGCGCGGCGTTATAGTTCCACCACTCAACACCACGCCTCCAGAATCCGATGGAAAAGGGGGAACGGAGTGTCTCTACTATGTTTCCTGTGCCTACCCTGATATGTGAAGAATGTGTCCCTCACACACGCTGTAACGTGAAGCTAAAAAATAACAACTATAAAATGAATAAAACATCAATTTCAATTAATTTTTTTACATATTTTTTGGGTTTACACATTGTGTATATTAAAAAATGCTTAATGAATTACTTTAAACGTTTCTTAAATCAGCTTTTTTATTCATACATTCCTTAAGAAATATACAACTGTGTATGCCTTTTTTTGTTTTGTACAAAAATTTGTACAATTTGTACAAAAATTATTATATAATTGTATTATTCGCAGAGCTTCAACTGAATTCACTGGTTGGCCTTCTCCTTCAACTACACCATTTTCAATAGAAAGGCTTTTGGAGGAACAAAGGAATGCAACATCCACTTCAGCGCTACCAGAACTCAATACCGAACCAACGACTCGACGATTATTTACAACGACAACAACGACTCCAGCACCTCCTCAACCAACCACTCCTGGTGTATGTCGTCATGAGTGCGACATAGCAGCAACTATTAAAATTGTATCAGGTAATTAATAACTGTTAAATTTTAGGAGATAAGTTAAACGATGTGTAACTGAAAACTGATTAATTAACCGGTGGCATAACCTGCACTGCACTGGTGACTGGCGCAGCTATTATCAAAATTAAAATATACCCTATTTGATGTTCTTTTTACAGGAGTATCGTGGATTCCAGAATTTTTAGACCAACATACGAAAGAGTGGCAAAAGCTAGCTAAGGAGGTAAAAGAAGAGGTAAGATTTATTTAAACAAAATAAAAATAGTAAATAATAATAATTAATTAATAATTGATTTTTTTTTTATTAACAGCTCAATTCCGTCTACTCAAAATCTGATATACTAAACAAATGGTACAAAGGTATTCGCATAGACGGATTCAGTCAAGGCTCTGTACTTGTCGATTATTTTATTGAACTAAACAATGTCGAAGATAGACTTGATACACAACAATTAAAACGATTTTTTCATAAATCTCTTAATGAGGCAAGAGCTGGTTCCGTTATGGAGGAGCAACAAGCAGATACCTTTGATCCAGATGTAATGCTAGGAGACCAGCCTGATGAAGAAAGAATGAGAAAGAGTAATGAACAAATGACGAAAACTATTGACAAATCTGCAGGAAAATTAGAAATAGGCAAATTTGTAATGGATCCAGCATACACAGAATTCATTGGTAAATAAATATTTAATTATGATTAAGTTGTCTTTAATAATATGTAATAAAATTTTAATTAATGTTGAAAGAAAATTTTAATTCAATGCTTTATTTTAAATTACGTATAAACTAAAATTTACGTATAAAAATTACAGTTGTACCAAAACACGAAGAACCAACTATTATAGAACCAGATGAAGAGTCTTTACTACCACAATGGGGCATTGCAGTTATTGTAATAGCCTTAGCATCTTTATTATTCGTCATTATTTTTGGTGTTACAGTGGTATGTTTGAAAGTATTTTATTTTAAAAATAAAGTTATCATTACTTATAAAACTTTTAATATTTTTGAAAGTTATTATATGAATTATTTGAAATATTATTTCAGCTTGTAAATCGCCAAAAAAGTACCAAAACTAAGCAGCCCATACCTCTTAGTGAAGATATGTTAAGAGAACTTGATAAAAGCCACATGGGTGGATTTGATGACATGCACCAACTAAAGGAGCGTGATCTACCCTACTTACCTTCAGGAAAGGTAAAGGTACATGTAAAAAAATAATTTATTCATCATACAAATATAACATACAGCATGAAAGCATAAAATATTTATCTATTTATATATTATTATTGCACATTATCTATATATATAAAAGGACTTGTGCTGACTGACTGAGGTAAGACGCACGCAGAGCCGTAACCGCTGATGGTAGAAACGTGAAATTTGGGCAGATATTTATTTTCATATTCTAGACATCCGAAGGGAATTAGAAAAATTTTAACCCTAAACGGATGAAAATAGGGGTTGGAAGTTTGTATGGATTTTTTTTTTAATCTGTACCGATTTTTATAAAATTTAAAATTCAGACTCTTAAAAATATTTGATTGAACACGTGTTTCATGGTTTTTAAGAATTCACCCTCTAAGGGTTCAAATAAGGGATTGAAAGTTTATATGGAAAAGTCTTTAAATTGCCACCGATTTTTATAAAAATTTTAATTCAGACTGTTAAAAATATTTTATTGAACGTGGTTTTGTTAGAATTCATTCCTAAGAAGCGGGCGAAGCCGCGCGCGCCCTCTAGTTTAAATATATAATCCCTATCAGCCAACTGCAAATAAATATTTTTAATTTATATAGCCTTATGAAACTAATGGGAACGGTGAAACGGTGCAAGGGCAACAAGTTGCGACTGTAAATGAGACAGGTCGTTGGTTTGATTACAACTCGAGGATACCGAGGCAAACCGCGGCGTTTACTTCCGCCATTCGTGGAATGCTTTTAGAATTCGGCAGAAAGTATGGAGCGAAAGTGTCTTAATCGGTTTAGAGAGTCTTAACGATAGGTTCCCACTGCTTACCCTCAAATTTGCGGGATACAGCACGAAGTTAAAAAAAGCATTTGAAACGTTTATAAAAACACATTTTAAAATGTGCCATTCTTAATTCAACTTACAACAGATATATTTTTCTACAGCGAATGTCGAGTGCGTTCATCGAACAACTAGCATACCCTAATCCTGGAGACTCATGGCGATCAGAATGGACTCCACAACTGCAGAAATACATGCAGCACTACACTCCCGACTCCGGTCGAGGATCACAAATTTATGGCACTACAGGAAACGGGTAAAAATATTTATAAATTTTATATATATTATATTCTTTTTAATTTGTCACTTACAATGTTCTTACTACGTGTACAATATATTTTCTGGAGAATTATAAAGAAAATCTATTATATAAGTTTAATATCAATTCGATTTGTCTAATTTAAGAAAGGTTTTTATCCATTAATAAAAAACACACTGAAATAATTTGCCTTGACTTTTAAGTATATATTGTTTTGATATCTACACTTTCCTATAATAATTTTATATTATTTCAATAACATCTAAATCTAAATATATATTTTTGTTTACATCTCGAAGCAGGTATGGAGGTTCGCAAGTATACGGACAGACCGGCGCAGGATCGCAAGTATACGGATACACAGGGGAGTACCCGCGCTCTCACTACTCACGACGCCGCTCGGACTACGACAGCAACTTCTAGAATTTTCCTATTATTATAAATTTAACTTAACCCCTTGACAATATCATCTTTAAACCTCGATTATAGTAATAGTGAACTAATTATTTAGAATCTCATAGATATTATAAGAAACTGGGTGACACAATCTTTAAACAAAAAGGCCCAGTTTACACCATTAACAGGTTGTGAAGTAGCTCTCATTGGATCATTTATCATGAATACGACTTTATAACAGTTATATAATTTTTCTAGGTCTATATTATGATATTTTAGCTGCTTCTAGACCGGCCTATTTTGGGGACATTGTTTTAGTGCCAAACAAATATTTTTGTTAGCTTTCGATATTGTATTGAAATAAAAATTATAAATCTATAGTTAGTCTACAAGGCCTATAAGTTTATTGGCTATTTTAAGAATTTAAACAATTATTTAAACTTGTATAAACAAAAAATTTAATGTTTAGATTATAAAATTTAAGATAATCTGCCAAAATAGTAACTTTGACTGATTGTGAGATGTAAATAGATAGGTTTAAGGCTCACCGTATTGTAAGTTGATAATAGGTGAGTTTATACAGAATCCTGTAGATATCTTTGCATACCTATATTTGCTCAGAACCCCTAGTATTGTCAGAGTGTCAGCGTTAAACGCCTTAGTGTGGTGCCAAGTTAAATGTTCAGCTAGATATTATATGGAAAATTATACGTTTTCTTTGGTACGGGAGTTAGTTACATGTAAAAATTAGATTGTGTGGCATACGAATTTGGCACAAATTATAGGTTGAAGTTAGTAACGCGTGGATAGTAAAATCGTAATTATCTAAAGATTTTATATACCATACGTGTGTTATAGTGGTACTAAGAGTGGTATTGTTTTAGCAAATCGCTTATGAAGACAAGAATGGCAAAGGAAAAAAAATTGAGCCTGATGATTCCGTTTCGTTCTTGATAGATTTATTATTTTTTAAAAATATTATATTTGAGGCCGGTCGTGGCGCAGCGGCACGAGGCGTGACTGCAAAACCGACTGGTTGTGGGTTCGATCCCCACTCGAGGAGATGAAATATTTACTTAAATTTATATTTCCATTTCTTCGCTCTGGTGTTGAGGTTAAGCGCGGCGTTGAGTTCTGCCACTCAACACGTAATGCCTCCAGAATTCGGCAGAAAGTGGGGAACGGAGTGTCTTAACACTAGGTTCCCTCTGCCTACCCTGCTGTGTGCGGGATACAGCGTGAAGCTATTTTTTTTTTAATTTTTAAAAAATATTATTATATTAATATGTATGTATGTTCTATATATACGTGACATACTAAACGATTACTATGTTAAAGGTGGCTTACTGCCATTATCGTGCCACCTAAAGTAATCAAACGATGTACTCATTTATATAACAAGCTTTAATTTTATCGACATCGACTATAGAAAATAATGATCTGTTCTTTTAACCTTTAGGTTTCCGTTTCCTTTTTCATGAATGAGTTTCTCCGGCGTTATTTATAAAGTCAGATAATTTCAAATAAATAACAAGTAGAAACAAATTTGGCTCATTCTTAAATATTTGTCAATTTATTGTAAATATAATGATTATATTATTGAATTGAGGCCGTCGTGATTGTAAACGCGACGTTTGTGGGTTCGATTCTCGTTTTTGAAAAAGAATTATTTAATATTTTCATTTCCTCTGGTAACAAGCACGGCGTTGACTTCCGCCATTGAACACGCAATACGTTGTGATTACGGCGGAAAATTGGGAACGGAGTGTCTTACAAGGTTCCCTCTGCCTACCTAGCTGAATGCGGGATGCAGTGTAAAGCTAAAATGATTGTGAATTATGAATCGTTTTAGGTGTTTGTGTATTTTCACGTTTGTCGTTGAATTTTTCCACAATTTATTAAATATTTCTGAAATGTCGAACATTTACCCACAGATTTAGACTAGGATATGTATGTATATGCATGACAATTCTTGTACATATATAAACATTTTTGTACATTTAGACTTTTAATTTAATAATTAATATAATTAGTTACAAATTAAACTTGTAAGATCCTGAATATAGTATATAAAGTACTTAAAAATGTGTTTTGTTTAACTCTCCCTTTTTTAGACATGGTACTAAAATGATTATTAATTTAATACAATTTATTGATAAAAAGCAAGGAACAGGACGCTATTGAGACACAATTAAATCTGACTGAATGCTCAAAGTAAAGAAGTATTAGTAGCTTATGAAAAACATAATTATGTACTTGAGGTCAGTCGTGGCGTTACGGGTTCGATTCCTACTCGAGATAATTAAGAGTTCCTCCACTCAACACGCAATGCCAGAATTCGGCGGAAAGTAGAGAGCAAAGTTCTCAACTCTAGGCTCCCTCTGCCTATTTTGGTACATACGGGATTAACTTAACGGGTATTAACTGGAGTCATTTATCGCCTGAACATAAGATGTACCAAATCTAATGTTATAATTTTAGTAATATACATAACATATAAAACATTAATATAAAACACACTTGAGTCGTAGCGCAGTGGCACGAAGTGTGACTGCAAAATCGACTGGTTGTGGGTTCGATTCCCACTCAAGGAGATGAAATATTTACTTAAATTTATATTTCCATTTCTTCGCTCTAGTGTCGGAGCTAAGCGCGACGATGAATTCTGCCACTTAACACGTAATGCCTCCAGAATTCGACAGAAAGTAGGAAACGGAGTGTCTTAACACTAGGTTCCCTCTGAATACCCTGCTGCGTGCGGGATACAGCGTGAAGCTGATTTTTTTTTATTTATTATGGTTGATGAACCGTAACATATACATATATTCGTAAGACAATGAAAGCCTTAGAAAAACGTTTTTTATCTTAGCTCAAAACACCGAGCCGCAATGTTCAACATTGTTAAACAAGTATTTGTTAGAGAAAACTGTTGTTGAGACGTAAATTCTTTAAACACTTACTCATGGTTTCCAATAGAAAATCTTATAAAGAGTTTACTTATGAAAATATTACTATACATTTTATATTGTTATGAGATAAAATTCTGAGCTGATGTCTACCGTTTTGTGTCTATTGTCTGTATATAGGCGAAAAGATTATTTCGAAATAATTCTCTTTACTATTACTTTACGTAAAAACTGTAAAAATAATAAAATAAAATAATAATGCAAAATTGTTATCATAATTATTATTTATGAGGCAATTTTTCATAAAATATATTCAATATGAAAACATTATATACATAAAAAGGGTAAAAAAAAAATTATATGTCAAAAATATGATAACAATTTATCGTAGAAATTTACGGTGATAGAGAAATGATATTTAATTTCTCTTTCTTTTACATAACAAATTAAAAAAAAAACTTAAAAACAATAATATGGTGCTACATATTTACTTCCATTTCATATTTTACATTCATTTCATTAGAAAAAAACATAGACTCTATAGATTTGACTAGCATTGACCTTTTATTCGTCGTTACATATTACATTACAATATTATTTTTTTCTTGAAATTGAAACAATATTGGTTCAGGCTTACCATCCATAATAATTAAGTATTATTTCATTTCCCCAGAGAATCTTCGACGTTTCGGTAAAATACGTTTCATTTATTTAATATCCTCTTTCTGTCTCATCCGCATTTGGGTTTGTAGCTTGTGATCAATAAAATCCGGGGTGATATGGGTATTTCACGTCATAAAATTTTAGTATGTTAAAAGATGTGGACCACAATTGCTTTTATATATTCTTATACACAAGTTTTTTGTCATAGACTATTAATGTTATAAAAATATATTACTTACTGAGGCAGTAGCTAAATCTAAATACAAAAGCTAAATATAAATATTAAATCGTTATATATGTATCTATATTTAAATTGTAACAGATTTGTACGATGTCATTTATTTAATTCAATCGGTTATAATTAAAAGGAACAGATATCGTTTTTAAAATTGTATTATTATTTAAAAACAAAAATTATGCCGATTGTTAAAAAGGGAACGAATTATAGATTTTCCAGATTTAGTAACAAAACATTGAGTTTCATCACTCAATGTCTCATCTAGGGCGAAAAGTAGGGAACGGAGAATCTTAACACTAGATCACGCCTATACTGCTATATGCGAGATACAGAGTTAAGTTACAAGTGATAAGATAAGGGGAGAGACAGATTATAGTGACAAATAACGTCTCTTTTTGGTTAACCAAATCAAGAATTTGAATAATTGTGCACTTATGTATTCTTTATACCTACATTCAAATTAAACATATAAAAATATTTAATTATTTAAAAACTTTTATAATAACATTTTAGACACACTTATGTCCACATTGGACTTGATTCCATAACTAAATAAATACTGAGTTCACGATTAATCTCTGCGGTGAAATAACTCTAGAGATGAGGACCCTTGTCAAAATAATCAGGGATGGAGATAATGAGCCATAGCCTACAGAAATTCTTCAGAATCAACACATTTAGTAAATGGAGCGTTTTATATATTATAATCATAATATAAAACGAAAAGAATGATAATAAAAAGAAAGTAAGCATAGAATTTCTTTAGTCTTTTTTAATATTTCGTGGTTTAGGATATAAATCATTTTTAAATTTATATTTTTTTGATAAAACACTTTTGCAGTTTTTTTTTTAATTAAAAAAAAGGCCAGCCGTTTCGAAGGACCACCGTATGGTAAGTAGTTACTTTCATCAATGTTCATTTACAGCCTATAAGTAAATTGTGGATGGTCTTTCTGCCTTGACGGACCACAAAAATACTTATAAAATCTCTCGTGTTATAGTTTGGATGTCGATGTTTATATGTGTCTGTTTGTGACATCGTAACTCTGTAACGGATGGACCGATTTCGATGTATTTTTTTCATTCAAAACCCAGTGATTCTTATATACGTTTGTAAAAATCTGTCTAGCAGTTTGAAGAGTATCAGCTCTTTTCCAAATTCTTTACAGCATTTTTGGCATAAAATAGTTTTTTTTAATTTTAATTTAATATTGCTAATATAGGCTAAAAATTATCAACACATTTTACACGGTTTATTAACTTTCTGTAATGTTTTCCGCCTCATGCTTTTTACTGCATATAGAGATAGGTTGGGGGAAACCATGTATTAAGACGTTCATTTCTCTTCTCTTTTATTAAGTGGCGGCACTTAACACCGCGTCTTGGCCTACCAGTGTGAGTTCTCTAAAGTATCTATCTCACCATACAAGAAGACAAGATACAGTCAGCTCATTCTGCAGGAATCCAGGGCAGTACGCGAGACATGTATACATGACATAAATCGATGGCGGTAGTTTGATATAATAATTATGTCAGCTGACAGACGAATGCCACTACAGTCTACCCGTGACCACGGACTACTGCAAAGTGTTAGAAACGTAGGGTTTTCAATGTATAAATATACGCGATTAATCCAATTAAATAGTTCCATTTAAGATGTGAAAATTATTTAATCATTCCCAAATAACTATTCCGTACAGTGGAAATCAGACCCACAACCTACATATTTTACAGCCAGACACTGTCCTTTTACGCGTCGATAGCCACAAAACACTAATTTTATTTCAAACCTTAACTATTGTGAATTTGGAGATGTGTTCTATGGAAACTATCCATGTGCTTAAACTAATCAGTTAAACTGTGCATCAAGTCATACTTCTGTTAAAAATCGGAAGCGGGTAACGTTTTTAAAGAAACACGTTAAAGACACACACCGTCTAAATGATTCTAAACTATTTTGAAAGAGATACTATGTAATTGCAATAAGTGATATGTATCACCTACTAACAATACTTCACACTAGTTTCCTTCCAACAGGGGCCGTCACTTACAAGCGAGTGCCCCCGATTGACACAATTCCACTGCTTTTATAGTTATTTTCCACCTAAATCTACCCTCTTTTACACGAGTACGCTAACACGGCCATCCTGCATGGTGCCCGCCCCGGGCACCCCACGAGTCGGGATAAATCACTGTGACAATAAACAGCAGTTAGTCGTGCGCCTAAACTATACTGTATCATAAAACAGTCCCATAATGGAATTTTGCTCATTTTATCATTCTTTACACTGAAATAGCTCGACAACATGACCCAAATTAAAAGGAATATGCCGCACTTAGGAAACCCTAAAGGGACTATGCCACACTTAGGAAACCTTAGAAAACCCTAAAGGGACTATGCCACACTTAGGAAACCTTTGGAAACCCTAAAGGGACTATGCCACACTTAGGAAACCTTTGGAAACCCTAAAGGGACTATGCCACACTTAGGAAACCAGACTCATAGCTCAACACAACTTGCACTTAAAGAGCATTTACTCACTTAAGCGTACCAAGTTGTTAAAGTCGTCTCCCTCTTAAAGAGTATTTTTCTCACTTAAGAGTACCAAGATCAACTTTGAGCCCACATGTCAACATTATAAAAATTGTAAAGTGTGGCTAACTTACTCTCAAAGCATTATGCACAGACCTGTATTTTCGCTCGGTCTAACCTGACACTTGCTTATTATTCATCCTTGATTCGATCCATTTCTCGAGTCTTTATGACACCACAATAAAATCACTAAAACAATAAAATTATTAGTAAAGTAGTCCTTCTATTTTTCGATAATAATTTCAAACAGCAAAGATCTTATAATAAGAAATAGCTTTTAATTTTTAGAATACCAAACTTTCAATCCAAAATACCAATGGGGCGAAGATACACATAAAGATATGAAAACTTCATGCGTATCCCACTTCTGATGTTAAAAATCGGAAGCGGGTAACGTTTTTAAAGAAACACGTTAAAGACACACACCGTCTAAATGATTCTAAACTATTTTGAAAGAGATACTATGTAATTGCAATAAGTGATATGTATCACCTACTAACAATACTTCACACTAGTTTCCTTCCAACAGGGGCCGTCACTTACAAGCGAGTGCCCCCGATTGACACAATTCCACTGCTTTTATAGTTATTTTCCACCTAAATCTACCCTCTTTTACACGAGTACGCTAACACTTCTTTATCATATTTTTTTCCCACAATGCCGATCAATTTAACTCCATTAAAAGGTAGACGTGCGCAAATTCGTATTATAAAAAATACCATTTACATTTGAATAGCGATAACTCCGGAACGATCCTTTGACATTTCATGCCGAGTACTCTGGGGAACATGATTTTTTAATTCATCAAAAAAATATAATTCAAAAGGCATTATTAGAATTTACATAATAGGTACGTAAATGGAATAAAATATATAATATAGAAATAAATTTAAATTTATTTTTTTGCTATATTTTTATTTTTTCGGCAGAAAATGGAGAACGGAGTGTCTTAATACTAGGTTCTCTCTGATTACCCTGTGTGTACGATATATTGTAAAGCTGATTAGATACGTAGTGTTATATGTTCCAGTAGTGGTTTGAATATGGGAATAATAAAACGAGCAGCGTCACATTCTGTTTAGTTTCTTCGACTGATCATGGCTAACGAAACTGTCTATTTATATATATTTGGACATACTGTCAAATGACCAACTTTTACATGATAAATTTATACAATCATTAAAGTATTCAAATTCAAAATATTACTTATTCAAATAAACTCTTATAAGCACTTTTGAATCGTCGAATTAACATGGAAACAAAAAAGAAGCTACCACCGGTTCGGAAGGCAGTTCTGCTGAGAAGAACCGGCAAGAAACTCAACAGTGGCTCTTTTACATAATGTATTTATCCATATACTATATAATTCAATGTGTAATTAATTATTAGCTATAATTGAATTGAGAATAACATTGTTTATAGGTCTTAAAATAAAAGTTACGCAAAAGGAAATTGAATAATTCTATACAGTGTTGCTAGTGATTTTTACAGTACTTCTTATATGTTAAACTTATAAAATATATAAAGGTAATGAATCTACTCAATTTGCTAATTAGTGCCAATACTATTATGTATAATTAAATTGATAATAACATACTCTTTTAATGTACTAAAATAAGTATATGATAATAGATAGAAATATTCCATATAGTCTTGGTCGTGCTGTTTAACACTCGGCCATCCTGCAAAGCCGTGTCCCACGGCTAGTCTGGCACTCGCTGCTATCATCATCACCAATACGCCTTTTCTTCGTAAATCAAACTGTAACATAAAATTTTAAAGCAGTAATATTGTATTGGACAAATTATACTCGATACAACTTTCTCAACTGATTTTTTTAAATTATTACAAAACAATGTTAATTTCTGAATTGCTACGAGACTTTCTTTTTTTTTGGCATCATTTATTTTTATCATAAATTGAAAAGTAAAAGAATTGATATGCACATAGATTTTTTTTTAGCGTTACGCTATATCCCGGACATACCAGGGTAGGCAGAGAGCACATAGAATATAAAATCCTATAATAAATAAGTACGATCAACATTAAAGTTAGCATTTTTTTACCAATATTATATTATAACTGCAAGCATTATTTTGTTAATATTTTTTGGATATTTATGTTTAAATAGAGACAAAATTCAATTTATAACAGTTTTCTTTAACACATTAATCTTTAACCACATAGTATTATCTTTTTCCACTCAGTATTATCTATAATCACAGATTAATATTTTACCACACAGGATTATCTACAATCACACAGATTTTTTCCACACAGGATTATCTATTATCACACAGATTTTTTTCCACACAGGATTATCTATGATCACACAGATCTTTTTCCACACAGGATTATTTATTATCACACAGATTTATTTTATATATTATATATATAAATGTCTTTAGCCACAGAGAGCTGTGTCACACAAAGTTATATCAAATATGTTTTATAAGAAACTTAAATAATCTCCACAACTATTACTAAGCTCAGTGCACTCAACTCATATACATATTTTATATTCTTTCGGATTGCTCATAATATACTAGCTTAGTAAATACGAAAGCGTTTTACTTCCTAAGACTATTCAGAAGAACAATATAAAGCAATGATTCGTTGTCCACCAGTCGCCAGCCGCAGCAGACAAAATAGTAGTAGGTAAGCCGTGCAGTGAGTGAAAAGAGCGGTAGTGGAGCCCCTGGCTCGGTGAAGCCCAATACAACGTTTGCCTACAGTAGAATTATTTCCTCAATCAACAAAAAATGTTTTGACGTTTTAATTTATTAAAATACGTTCATTTATTTATTTATTAATATTTATTGAGAAATTCTATTTATACAAAATTACAGAAAATTTTTGCTAAAACATTATGTCTTTCTCTCTCTATGCTCTATTTAAGCTCCTATTGAGTTGGTTATTAAAGTTTGTTCATTTTTATTATACCTTGTGATCCCCACTGTTTTCAAATTACAATACCGTTTCGTTTCTATTAATTTTGACTTATAACCAGTAACTTAACCTCAAACTTAAAGATAACATATTTAACTTGAATAACTCCAATCACCTGTCCGCAATTATAATAGAATTCTTTTGGCGAACTTAGAATTATTACTAACTCAAACGGTCTTATTTTATAGACCTCTTAAATTTACTTCCGATATTCTGTGTATTTAAATATTTTTATATTACAACAATTCACACAGCACGTTTCGTATTCTAGCTTTCATAGAATTGAAGAACACTAGCTGATAGCTCACACAGTATTATATATCTTAGTTTTCATAGAATAATATAGAATAATACATAATAATAATAATATTAATAATGAATAGGGAACAAAAATAAGCTATACGAAACAAATCATGACTATATAAAATAAGATATACTAATATGTATAAATTTTTCCAATTAATATTTATTCTTCCTTTTTTTAACAACTACTAAACTCATACGGAAGTGTCACGTCGTGTTATTGGTATTTAGTATATTTTCCAATCTGTAATCTTCATGTTTATGAAGCACTGAAGAATTTAACTTATAGCACTTTCTATACGAAATTATAAAAATATCCGTAATTAACAATGCATCTTAATTACAAAATTATGTATATATATTTATTTGTGATTTGTTATAATTGTATATTTTCATTAACAAACACACTCAAACTTATATATTATAATTTTTATTTACTCATCTGATATGCAACAGCCACTCCCGTACGTATTTATTGAATTCAGACATGAAACCTACATTGTGACGTAAACCTTTTTTTTGACACTACTACCTATCTACGATTTCATACAGGCGACAGCAGTTCATCAATTACATAACCTACACAAGATATTACAAGATATGTTGTTACTAATTTACTTTCAATAATAGGTTCCTATAACTATATATACATACATAATACATAATAATATATATTTCTTAATGTATTCTATTTATGTTGCAGTCTTATTGAAATCTTTAAGCGTGCTGATTTGCTTTATGATTTAAATTTTAAAAGTTACATAATCATTAATTATAATAAATGACGATTCGATGTTGTTCAATTTGCGGATTATTTGTTCTAGTCTTTGTAAGCTATACGCTGCTACTATATATGACCAATCGTTTACTAGATGATCTGATCGATAGCGTAAACCGTTGATAGGCAAACCCACGTTCAGTTCATATTCGTTATTTCTCTTCCTTATTAGAGTAAGTCTTTACTGCAGACATTGTATAGCTAGACATGTATTCTTTTGAAGTTCTAGATTCTCATTAAACATGAAACTATACTGTAATAAAATGTACTATACTGTAATAAACAAAATACGTTCGTATATATTTTTTTTGAGATTTAAAAGTTTCCTCTTTATAACTGATAATAAACTAACTAATACTAAATAATCTTTAAGAATATTAAGTAACCTTTGAGAATATTAAATATTTATTTCTTTTTATTTGCTTGCCCGATAGACTAAATGTACTTACAACAACAGTCCGCTACAGTTTTCTCTAGTCAACAACAATATGTTGGCTATTTATTAGATTATTTTCCGTTTTGGCGGTTACTGGTTAAATAAACTAGGATTTCATGATATCACATTACGAATATTTGTTGCCTCATGATTTGAACTTAACTTAGATATATAGTCGTGTTACACAAGACGTGTTACAATAGATTTATATTGTACTAATAACTTAAGACTGTTAGTGGAAATAACTATTTAATAAAACTTACATATTAATAAATATATACTTAAAATTAGAACTAAAATTAAATTAAAATAAAATATTTTATAACTATATTTCCATTTTTGTATGTTGATCTCTAAACTTTTATACAATTTAAGCATTATTAAACATCAGGTAACGTTTGTAATTGTTATATATGTAGTTTACAGAAATTATGAAGTTATCTCTAATGTCGCATTTGTAAGCTTACAAAATTAATGGCAATAACAATTTATTTAACACTAATATTTTATTGTAAAATTGCATAATGTGTAATAGTATTTGTCTATATTGAGGAAGCTCAAAGCTAGCCTATAACTAAACGCTTCACTAAGATCAACCTTTTCGACATTCCATATAAAAATGAGCTTTAATAATAGTACCGGTTCATATCGGTGCGGTGACGCCACTTGTTTGCCACACCAAACGAATATTACTCTTAATGTAGGTAATTGACAAAAGAAAATACGTATAAAATAAATTACGCATGAACTGCAAGTCTGTAATGTATTAATCTTTACTTATAATAAAATCAGTAACTGATCGCCGTCTGTACACGAATGATTTATGAAATCATCTATTATTGGAGGTTCATCTATGTAACAGCACTCAAAACAATAATTTTGAAAATTTTTGTCCGTTTAACTGTAAGTCGGCATGTTTCAGTGCAATTTTCAATAACGTATTTACGCAAACTTCCTTCAATATTCGAAACAAAACCATTGTAGAATAAATTTTATCCTATAATTGCATACCTTATTTAAAAATACCCACAAATAAGATAACAAATATTAATTAGTAATTTCTCGGATTTACAATTGTTATCACTAAAAAGAAAAACGCTGTGTACTACTCTTCAGTATAGTATCTACAGTATTAACATAGTCTACTATTATATTAATGTCTTTACTTCTTGGATTTCAACCTAGCTCGGAAACCGCTATAATTTAATGCGCTACCCTCGCGTACAAATAATATTCTTAATAAAAACGCCTAGAATTGATATACCTATTTCTTTTGCAAATATACTTCTTTGCTATCATAATTACAATATATATTTAATACAAGACAATCATAATATCATAATTTATCATTACTCTATACTCCTCTTCGCGTCTTTGTTAAAAACGTGCGATTATTTGTAATATCTTTTGTATACTATGTATTCTTCAACGGTTATTACTTAAACGTATTGAAATGTGTAGAAAGACCAGAAATTGAAGATTATACATAAATTATATATTAATGGATATATTATATCTATAATTGTGATAAAACTTTGTGTAAACGTTAACTCGAAACAACACTATAAGCATTCACACCACTCTTGTGTACATCACCTTACGCACAATGGTTTTATATGAAAATTTTACTAACCTTTCATAGTTTTGATCGCGTTGAACCTGCAACCAGCGTTGTAGATATGCGTAGTCGTCCCATCGTCATGGCTCAATCTTCTGTTGTTGGGTGGAGTTCTTCGTCTCGAGATTGGATTGATCAGAAAGATTCGTCTTCCAAAGTATACGTGGATACGCATCAGCAATGATATTGTAGGTAGATAAGGAAAAAAAAAATGACTTCAAAATTTGTGGGCCGTGGTTATTATATATTTCCATATCATCCCACTTCTGAAGTGTTCCAGTAGTGGTTTGAATATGGGAATAATAAAACGAGCAGCGTCACATTCTGTTTAGTTTCTTCGACTGATCATGGCTAACGAAACTGTCTATTTATATATATTTGGACATACTGTCAAATGACCAACTTTTACATGATAAATTTATACAATCATTAAAGTATTCAAATTCAAAATATTACTTATTCAAATAAACTCTTATAAGCACTTTTGAATCGTCGAATTAACATGGAAACAAAAAAGAAGCTACCACCGGTTCGGAAGGCAGTTCTGCTGAGAAGAACCGGCAAGAAACTCAACAGTGGCTCTTTTACATAATGTATTTATCCATATACTATATAATTCAATGTGTAATTAATTATTAGCTATAATTGAATTGAGAATAACATTGTTTATAGGTCTTAAAATAAAAGTTACGCAAAAGGAAATTGAATAATTCTATACAGTGTTGCTAGTGATTTTTACAGTACTTCTTATATGTTAAACTTATAAAATATATAAAGGTAATGAATCTACTCAATTTGCTAATTAGTGCCAATACTATTATGTATAATTAAATTGATAATAACATACTCTTTTAATGTACTAAAATAAGTATATGATAATAGATAGAAATATTCCATATAGTCTTGGTCGTGCTGTTTAACATATAATAATATTGTATTTTTCTTATTTTTAAGCGTCTTCTCGTTTTCTGTACACTTTAGATTCATGATCCATTTTGGAGACATTGCTGGCAGAACCCAACGCAGGTCTTTGTATTTCAAAATATGAAAATATATCAAGATACTATAAATTGGAATAGAAACGATAATATTATCGGGTATATTCAGTTACTTCTTTTCGCTCTCGCTATAATAGCGGGCGTCTATATAAAAATCCCTTACCCTTATAGTCCCAGGAGAATTACAGTCTACTTATCTGTCACCAACAACCATCAAACATGTACAAAGTTAGATATCGGTCATGTTCGTCAATATGATAATGTTAAATAATTAAACGGCTTTGTTGAACTTATAACTGCAATCTTATTTTTTTTATTTTTACAAGTTATAAAACCCGGTGAATTACAACGCTAAAATTAGTACGGAACCCTCGAAGAGCGAATCCGACTCGCACTTGGCACATTTTTATTTAAATTTAAGTAGAATACTCACAGTTAGGTGAGCGAGCACTAACAATTTATACTTAATGATTAATTTGGAAAATATTTCGCCACATAGTAAATTCGATCACGTGCGAAATGATAATTACCATTAAGCAATCCACTGCCGAGAACTCTTAATGGAATGATAATATTCGGACCCGAGGCGTGATTCGGCCTCTGAGTAGTTTGATATAATAAATGTGTGTGTTTGTGTATATTTATTTAATGTATTACATACATTTTGGCAAAATAATCAGTACAAAACTTCTCTCTTCACTTCTCTTCTCTGCAAATCGCGTCAGTGACTTAACACTTAAATTTGGTGTCAAAAACTGGATCTCAAAAATTGGGTGGAAAGTGGAGCACGCAGTGTCTTAATACAAGGTCCTCTTCACCTGCTAAATGCGAGATACAGCGTGAAGCTAAAAGAACATCACAAAAAAGCAAATAAAATGTACCTCTTAACGTCAATGGCGAAAGTACTAAAAGTAGTTTGAGAGACTTACTAGAATTTGATATTGACATAAATAAAATATTATTCAAATAGTTTTTCTATGTACTGTTTTTGTTCGCACATCGCTCACACGCATTTTACGGGTAAGCAAATTGGATCGACTTTTTCTTTTTTTTTTCAGCTTCACGCCGCATCGCTGGAGGCATTGCATTGTTGAGTGTCGGAACTCAACGTGATATTCACAAAAAATGCTAATTTCAAGAAAATGTTAAATTTTATTTAAATTAAACAAAATACAAGCTACCTATAACAACATAAAATATCCAAGAATCTAATTTTACCTAAAATATTTAAAATTAATCAAAATAAATCAACCAAAAATAAACAGATTATCAATAAAAATGTTCCATAAAACATGAAAGACAGCGAAATAAAGGATTATTTGTGATATAATTAATAACGGGATGGAGATTACAGTATTTCATAATTTCCGGTAAACGTTTAATTAATTTTGTGAGGTATTTTTCGTAAGTCCTATAAATAATTCAGCTTGCTTACCAGATTTGAATTTAAATTAATTTGAAAGCAACGAGCGTTCTCTACTACCACAACATACATTTTCCATCAAAGGGATTACTCGAGATATTCTCCTAACACGGTCTGTAATTGAAAACTACATATGCGTAACCAGTTTAGAGGCTGAGAAATTAATTTTATACGAGAATATTGTTATTACGGAATTGTTTTGTATTAAATCGTTGTGATTTTGTTGATTAATTTAATTTTATTATACTTGCTATCAAATAAGTGAAGAAACTATACTATGTATTTTCCCACTTAATAATAAAAAAACATTACAAGATAAGAAAAAATTATATAATTAGGAATCAGGTTAGAAATTTAATAAATAAAAATAATACAACAAATGGTAAAGTAACAATTTGGTTTAAACGCAATTAAACCTCTACAAAACTTAAAGTAAGGAACATTATTAAATTAAAGAACATAATCATTACATAACTTAATATAAATCAATTAACACAAAGTACTTATCGTTATCGTTACCGCTCGTACATCCTGACATATTCCTCACATATGTCGGAAGTGATAAATAACAAGAGAGTAGTCGTATCGAATACATATCAGATGTGCACGGTAGTTGCAACTAATATTATTTACGGCCTTTAAATGATGAAAAGCATGGATGGAGCAGTGCCTGGGACTTGCGACCACAGGTGTAGGCTTCAGGGTACCCTTTCCGATATATCAACACTCGCCTTCACTGCTCCAGCCCAGTGCAATTACGAATAGGTGTTAACCACATTCATAATTACGATAATAATTGATTAACTAAATAATCAATTATCCGAATAGTCGAGGTTAGTCAGTGGCAGAGTACTAGTAGTGCTCCGACCCACACCAGAGCCAAGACTAAATGTACAACGCCCGTGCAACCTTTTATATCATCGTTCACAAATAAGTTGCAGGGTAGACTAATAATAATTGATAACGCTATCGCGTCATAGTGGCGTGATGAGTAGATATCGTATAGGAATCTATACGTAACCAACATAATATTCCTAACATTAAATAACACTCCTAACTATATATATAATTGGTAATTTAGGTAAATATCCAAAATGAATGTGTATTAAAAACATTGATTTTAAATTTATCGTTCTGGAAATCATCATCATCAGTTAATTCTCGTTCATTTATTTATAGAAAGTACTTCAAAAATGGCATAGTTTGTATCATTTCGGCCAGGGATGGAAGTCACGGCGTCCCACTCAAGGAAAAAATTATAATATTTTCATTTCTTCGCACTGGTGTCGTAGAAAAGCGCGGCGTTGAGTTCCGCCACTCAACACGCAACGGCTCCAAAATTAGACGGAAAGTAGGGAATTGAGTGTCTTAACATTAGGTTTCCTCTGGCCACCCTGCTGAGTGCGGGATACATGCATGAAGCTGATTTAATTTCTTTTATTTCCCTCTACCTTCGGATAGGGCGTGAAGATGAAAAAAAAATATTCATTCATTTGGGAAGTGGGTCAATCGAGTTGCTTTTTTTTGTAAAACCTATAATACCTACAATAACCCATTTTCACTTTGTTTTTTTCTTTAAAGGTGTAAAGCTCACTTCTTGGCAAATTTGTTTTTTTTAGGCTAAGTACCTTATAGGTCTTGACTATGCGGCAATTTTCATGTAGAATCTGGCAAAAACGAAGCTTCAGTTAAATTTTTTTATGCTTTAAAAAATTGGATATTTAATATTAATTTTAGCTTAATACTAAAAGTATTAATGCTCTTGAAAAAATTATCTTGATTTGTTAGTCAAGATTATTTTTTCAAGAGCATTAATAATGTTAAGTAACTCTATAAGAATTAATTACTTAGTTAAGTAACTCTATAAGAATTAATTACTTTGTTAAGTAACTCTATAAGAATTAATTACTTTGTTAAGTAACTCTATAAGAATTAACTACTTTGTTAAGTAACTCTATAAGAATTCTGTTTTATTTACGTACAGCGCCTTAAAAATGCATATAGCAAATGCTTTACAAACATTTCTTTTAAATATCTAGTAACTTTAATATTCCAATTCATTTTATGTATACTACAAATATTTAAACATAGAACTGAATATCTAAGAAAAAAGAAACCGTTATTTATTGACGATCACTACACCATGTCCAAATTACCTTAGGGAATTTTGTATACATACCTTTTCTCTTTTGATGGTCTTAAACCTTAATTTGAAATAAAAAAAAAAACTTTAGGTATTTTAACAGGAAAACTCAGAATGACACTTAGAAAATGCATTATATTTGCTATCAATCAATTATAAGCTATAACATTCGAAATACATACTATAGTGCATACACTCATATTACGATATATTCGTTAAAATGGTTATACGTTTTATTCCAAACGAGAGAATATAAAGAGAATATAAACCTGAAAAAATGTAAAAGTACTTAATCGTCTATAATAGAATTTCCTGACCTGTCCCCGTCCTTTTAACCCAATTGACAAATTTTTATAAAATTGAACAATATTTTCACAAATTTAATTCGAAAATTGATTCTTTTACGTTTGTACTTTCATACGTAGTGCACAAACGTATAAAAAATGTTACAGAGTTATTTTTAGTTTGTACTTACTGGAACGTGTAACCCATTTTTCGACATACCTATTTTTTGCTTTTCCATAAAAAAAATTGTCATTTCGAATTACCGTTGTTACATTTTACATTACTAAACGAGTTAACAAAATGTTATAATTATGGTAAAATATAAAGAAAGATTAAATATCGCATATGAACAAAACGAATGTAATAATAATAATCAGCTTCACGCTGTATCCCGCACACAGCAGGGTAGGTAGAGGGAAGCTAGTGTTAAGATACTCCGTTCCCCACTTTTTGCTGAATTCTGGAGGCATTGCGTGTTGAGTGGCAGAATCAACGCCGCGCTTAACCTCGACATCAGAGCGAAGAAATGGAAATATAAATTTAAGTAAATATTTCATCTCCTCAAGTGGGGATCGAACCCACAACCAGTCGGTTTTACAGTAACACTTCGTGCCGCTGCGCCGCGACTGGCTCTTTTTTTAAAAATAATTTAGATATCTGATATTGTTAATTTGTTAATATATAGGTATTTTGTTAGTTTTGAAATTATTCACATGCCTATACAACAAATTGCATACAGACTGAACAATATGTTTAAGGAAAGGAGAAAAAAGGTAAGAAATACAAAGCAATTAGCCATTACTAAGGACAAGCCTCTTATACACTTGCAACTATAACAACAATTACTGCACGGTACATACATTTAACTTTAAGTTTCCAAACTTCAATTATCCGGCCCCGAGGGTTCACATACAATTGTTTTTTATTTATCTTCTAACTTCAGCTTCACGCTCACCCGTATTTCCATTTACTGTACAAATTTTCGGCATGATCCCCGCTTTTGAGACTGCACAGCTCTGTATGTATGTAGCTATAGTTTATACCTAAGGACGAACAAATAATTGAAATATATTGCAATGTTTCTAGGACAAGCGCGGCGTTGAGTTCTGCCACTCAATACGCAATGCCTCCAGAATTCGGTGGAAACTGGGCAACAGAGTGTCTTAACACTAGGTTCCCTCTATCTACAGTGTGCGGGGTACAGCGTGATTGATTTATTTATTTATTCTATTTTTGTCCTAATATGATTTTTACTACCCAAATTGTAAAGATAATGATTTGGTTTTTATTAAACAATGCTATTGATTAAATCCTATAAACGGCCAGTTCTGTTTATTTATTTTTAGAATTATAATAGACGTATATTAGACTGGTTACGACTGTAGACTGGTTGTTGGTTCGATCCCCACTCGAGGAGATGAAATATTTACTTAAATTTATATTTACATTTCTTCGCTCTGGTGTAGAGGCAAAGCGCGGCGTTGAGTTCTGCCACTCAATACGCAATTCCTTCAGAATTAGGCAGAAAGTGGGGAACGGAGGGTAGACAGAGGGAACCTTGTGTTAACACTAGGTTCCCTCTGCCTACCCTGTTGTATGCGGGATACAGCGTGAAGTTGAAGCTGTATCTTGCACATAGCAGTATAGACAATCCGTTTCCATTAAGTAAGACTCTTTCGTACCTCGTTCTGGAATTTAGCACGGAATGCCTTCGAATTCTAGAGGCGCGTGTTTTCAGAGCGAAGAAAGATGAAAGATTATTTTTTTTATTTTAGCATTTTCAGTAGGGTGCCGGTGCCCCAGAGCTACAACTGGCCTTATATTAACATTTAATCTATCCAATTAATATCGTATGACAATTAGTAGCATCGATCAATATTATCATTACATATAAAATAATCGCACATAACATAAATATCCGAACTAGTTGTAAATCGAATAGACCAGACCAGACCAGACCAGACTAGACCAGACCAAACCAGATCAAACCAGACCAAACCAGACCAGACTAGACCAGACCAGACCCAAATTAAATTTAACAAAACAAAACAACAAATAAATATACGTTACACTAATTACTATTTACAATATACTAAAGTATTCAAAAACAAATAAGCATCCGTCTCCAGTTTAATTTCATGCACAGCACACAGCAAAGCGGCAATTCGGTAAATCTTTCTGTAAGTGAGCGCTACGCGAGCGGCTTATACTAAGCCCCTACCAACTGTTTTCCATCCTATGTTTCATTCTGTTAAAGAGCAAATACAAACAACTAAATACAGATCTTGTTATTTTATTTTTGTTTTTATTTTGTTTTTGTCTATTATTATAAAACAACTTTGATAATAATTGTTATTTGAGATCCATTTGCGTAAGTTCGACGGTTGTGAGTTCGATTTCCACTAGGTGAAATGAATTATTGTCCATTAATATTTTTATTTCTCGCTCTGGTAACAAGGTAAAGCGCGGCGTTGAGTTCTGCCGCTTAACACGCAATCAACGGTAAGTAAGGAACAGAATATTTTAGCATTAGGTTCCCCCTGCCTACCGTGTTGTCTTCTGTATTAAATGTTGTGAAGAAAACAGCAGTTCGTATAAATGTATTTTTTTTAATTAACTTATAACAATTATAAAATTTACTAATACTGTTGAATTCGGAGCAGTGCCTGGAGTGGTCTTCAGTAATTGCCCCTGGTCTTCACTACTCCAGCCCAATATAGCAAATTATTAATATTAATTAACATATGAAGAAAAATTACAAGCTTGATGGATGCTTGTGAAGTGTTGGCAATCGGAGGGGAATACCCTGCGTACGGTAATCAGGGGGGACTTCGACCGTTGGGCCCTGTCGCGCCGAGGCACGCACGTGCCGTAAGATAGGGCTGGACTCACCGCTTTTTACGGCGGCGGAAATCTCAAAGGAAAAAGTAACGCCTTTTATAGATTTATTTACAAACATGGTTGCCTATTAAAGAACAATGTTGCCATACCATACAGGCATGTTACAGATAACACAGCATTTTATTATCGGTAAATATAGCAAGTTAATATAATAATAGAGGCCAGTCGTGGCTCAGGGGCACAAAGTATGACTGTAAAATCAACTGGTTGTGGGTTCGATCCCGACTCAAGGATGAAATATTTATTTATATTTTCATTTCTTCGCACTGGTGCCGAGGCAAAACACGGCGTCGAGTTCCGCCACTCAACACGCAATGCCTCCAGAACTCGGCGGAGAGTGTCATAACACTAGGTTACCTCTGCCTACCTTGCTGTGATGAACAGTGTAAAGGCGATCTTCTCACATAAGTGACCTCTTACAGGCCTTTTAGTCATCACTAGCGTCGATCGCGGCTTCGCCCGCTTGTACTACACAATAATCAATTTTCTCATCTGAACTACTTTCGTGATCTAATAAAATTACTATTTTAAAAACAATATCAACAGATTGATAGCCAAAGTTTCATGTATTTTAATGATATATTAAGTTTACAGCAATAATGTCGAATGCAATTGTTTATATTCATATAACTTTTTTATTTATAAATCGATTTAAATAAAACAAACAATACATAAAAAGTTTAAAAAAAATTAAAAAACACAATAGTGAAAATTGCATTCAATACGATTAAGCCATTTCTGAGATTAGCGTGACCAAACGCACAGACAAACAAATAAAAAATCATTGCTTAGTGTTCTACAACATCAATAAATGCCCCCAATAATTGATTTCATTTGCCTTTCTTGAATAGACAGCGATGTTTACAGATTTATTATAAGTACAGATAGATAGATATAGATGAGGTTACACTTAGCAAGTGGTTCTATTTGGCGGGTGTCGGTGCTTAATTCCCCTTAGTTTTCTCTTCAAGATTCAAAATTCAGATTTGCATTCTTTTAAATTCCATAAGTATGTGGAGTAAGTAGTGGTTTCACTTGAATCCAGAGAGATAGCTACTTTATATTTGGTTGATTGGAGAATTGTATACCTTCAAATATTTAAGTAAACCCAAAATAAGCATCAAAACCTATAATATACCTGACTGTATACGTGAAGGTTGCGGGTTCGTTTCCATTCAGGGAATATATTATTTTAATTTTCTTCGTATGGTAACATGACAAGGCGCAGCGTTGAATTCCGCCACTCAACGCGCATTGTCTCCAAAATTGGGCTGAAAGAAGCTTTACGTTGTATCTGGTATATAGGCAGTGTAGGCTAGTGTTAAGGCAGTACGTTCCCTGTTTTTACCGAACTCTCGAGGCATTTCGTGGCGGAACTCATCGCCGCAATATACTTTTTTTTGTATAAATTTATAAATTGTTATTTTATCAGCTGTGAAGATTATAATTATCAAAATGTAAATATTTTGATATCTTAAAATAATATTTATATTCAAAATAGTTATCTTTTCTTTGTTACTTTCAAAAAAATATGTCTTTATTTATCCATCTGTGTGTAATATATAATCTACAATTCATGAGAATAATTACCATTAAACTAGGAATGTCTCTTGTAGTGACTAACGAAGCGACCTTAATATCTCGTTAGCATCCCTAATAGCAGGGCAACCGTCGATCACAGAGTGTGTATATATAAATTCAAATTGTATATAAAAACAACTTCAATTTCTAAATAGGTTTAGTGTGAGGCCGTCGTGGTGCAGTGGCACAAGCGTGTAATCGTGAACGTGACGGATGTGAAGTTAATTCCTACTCGGAAAAATGAATTATTATTCATTCATATTTCCATATTTTTGCTCTGGTAATAAGGAAAAAACGCAGCGTTGAGTTCCGCCACTCGAGTCGCAATGTTTCACAATTCGTCGGAAAATGAAGACGGAAAGTGTTTAAATGTTAACGTAATATTTTAACATTAGGTTCGCAGATTCCCTATGCCTTCTCTGCTATATGCGGGATACAGCGTGAAGCTAAAAAAATATATTTATTATAAAATGAAAGCCTTATTAATAACATTTGCTAAATATCAAGGGTCAATATTCCTAAGAAACCAATCGATTCACCGTACACAAAATAACATATTTTGATCATATTATAATGTTCACATCTAAAGAGAATTAACAGGAATCATTATATGCCTCGTTCAAAGAGAAAATATTTTCCTTTCCATATCTATATTCGCGTCGAGCCATCGAGCGTACGTGTGCGAACTTTTCAATAAATCCGAAAAGGTCATATTGATTCTATTAATTCGGAATATTTCTTTATGGGCCACGGATCCTTGGTGGGCTCAAAGTGTGTACCAATTTCTGCTAAAAATTCAATTTTCTTCATCATTTATTCAATATATTTTAAGGCACTTTGACGAAAAAAATATATTAAGTTTTTAGAATTGCTTAGATGTCTGATCGAGTTTGAACTTTGTGAATAATTCAATTACTGTAAAAATATTACTTTTGGAAATTTTACAGATAGGCGGGTCTGTAGATTATTGAAAGACTAGCTACCCAACAAAACGCGACTTCGCCTGTATAATACAGCCAAATAAGTATATATAGTAGTAATAATTACGTAAGCAGTTTTTTTGCAATTATTGACCCCCCCTCCCCTATGTCATCAAAAATAAGCAATCCTCTTACAAATATTTCATTGAAAACGTCAAAAATAAGCAAACCCAAGACTCCCCCGCTCCCCTACAGTGCTTACGTAATACTTGAACGGCCCCTAATACAATATATATATGTAGCTTAATATTTTTAGATTTTAATAAGTTTATTTATAATAGTTGTAAGGTGACAGAATATACATTGTATCTGCCATTATATCTTAATTCCTATATCAGCAACATTAAAACAGTAATGTACGTTCGTTTTGGTTCACATTTTTATTCAAATAACATTCGAATCCCCTTAAACGAGTCTACGTTACATCCCTGTACTTACCATTTTATTTACAGGTTTCATGCGTCTCGTATGTATAGAAAGATAAATTTTCTGTTTCTTTTAATCTTAGATCTTCAATGACATATACAATGACATAACTGATATTCAATACATTATGTTATAACAGCTTATTTGGTAATGAATTCCTCAATAGTTTAAAATAAGTATAATATATATGGTTTTTTTCTAAAGAGTCATCTAAGGATTCTCCATTGTCCACGATTTTTAGAAAACATTGAGTTAATACATTGTAACAGAAGTTATGGTCTATCTTACCTTAAAAACTCTAGCTCTAGCATTGCCGTACTAACGTTTTCTACGTTAGTCATAATAATATTTTATAACATCAAAAAAATATTCTTCAAATTTACCCACAGCCATCTCGTAGCCTATCGTATATAACAAACTGCATCAAGATGATGTCATATATTTTTTTTCATATATAGATATGAAAAAAATATTTATATAATTTGGACACATTGTAAATGTAAGTCATCCAAAACCACGTTTCTTGTAGTATTATATACTACTATTATATACGTAGAAGCCAGTCGTAGCGCAGGGGCACAAAGTGTGACTGAAAACCGGTTGGATGTGGGTTCGATCCCTACTCGAGGAGATGAAATATTTAACACTAGGTTCCCTCTGCCTGCTGTGTGCGGGATAAAGCGTGAAGCTAATTTATTTTTATATACGTATAAGCAAAATAGTAAAGAAAAACTGTTTTCGTTCAATTTGAAACCACCTATGTTGGAAGTAACGAATTAATTTAACCGAGAGGTCATCAAGAACGGTAGATAGCGACACTGATTAATTGCTAGCAACTGGCTAGAAATTTAGTAGCGGTCGACCAACGATATTACCTACTAAAACTAATATTCCAAATACTTCTCAATAGTATAAGAGAGTAGAATACATAAAAAACAGAATAGAACAGAACAAAGAAATTAAAAAAAAAATATTTTGTTTACAACGAACGTATTATCATAAGAATACAAATAAATATTAAGTGTAAATAAAAGTCGATAATAGAACCGTCCACCAGTGTGCAGAATGTAAACGCGACGGTTGTGGGTTCGATTCACACTGATGGGAATGAAATGTTTAATATTGCTACAAAGCATTAAGACGGTAAGTTCCGTTAACTTAACGAGTAATGAATCGGGAATTCGGTGGAACGTAAAATACGGAATTGTCTTAATGGGAACTAAATGCAACTAAATGTAAAATATTAGATTGCATCTGCCTACCAGGTTCCATCTGCCTACCCTGAAAGCAGGATACGGCGTGAAGTTAAAAAAAGAATAAATTAAAAATCAAGTATACTACTGCCCAATTACCCAACAAATAAATAGAACAGCTTTATTAAAAATTCCGATGTCAGTTACATCGGAATTTATATATTATATTAGTTTAGTAAATTACTATGAGATTAATCCTATGAATGTTGCATACATTTCATAATAATATTTTATGAATGTTCTCCACATAGTAGTATACGAGACCATAAAATATTAAACAACTTCACCCCAATCAGGCGGAAACTCATAAATCATGCTCTTTCATTTATAAATGGTATGTTTTGTATTTCATACTTTACCGTAATGAAACACATTTGCGTGAGCGGAATGATAATAATTAAACACATTTCTGCCAAAATAATGAAATTTTACAATTTTTTGTTTGTTTGCGGCGTTGAGTTCCACCACTCAACACACAATGGCTTCAGAACTCGGCGGAAAGTGGGGTACGATGAGTTTTAACGCTAGGTTCCCTCTACCTACCCTGCTGTGTGCGGGATACAGCGTGAAGCTGATAGATTGATTGATTTTTGTTTCTTTATTATTTTTCGGAACTATGTAATTGACTTGTACACTTTGGATAAAAGTGCCAGCGAGTAAAAGTAAGTAGAAAGACGTATTTTTCGATTTTTTTATATGAATGAATATTACTTGAATAGTAATTTTATATTATTCTTAGGCATACAATGCAATCTTTACAATTTTTGATAATTTTATATGCAAAACCAACGTTGCACCAGCAAAATATCCTTATTTCAGCAATAATATATTTAATTTGCCAATTTGAAATTGAGGCCAGTCGTGGCACAGGGGCACAAAGTGTGACTGTAAAATCGACTGGTTGTGGATTCGATCCCCACTCGAGGAAATGAAATATTTATTTACATTTATATTCTCATTTCTTCGCTCTGGTGTCGAGGTAAAAGAGTGGACTTGAGGTCCGCCACTCAACACGCAATACCTCTAGAACTCAGTGGAAAGTAGGGAACGGAGTGTCTTAACACTAGGTTCCTTCTGCATACCCTGCTGTGTGCGGGATACAGCGTGAAGCTGATATGATTTAATTTATTTCATATGCAAAGCCAACGTTGCACCAGCAAAATGTCCTTATTTCAGCAATAATATATTTAATCAGGCAACGAGACTTGAGGCCCGCCGTGATGAATGGCTCGTTCGCTTCGATTTACAACCGGCGGTTTAAAGGCCAAATAAGCCGTCATTGGTTAGGCTGTAAATTTTATAAAGCAAGTACTAAATTGGGGTAAATCTCAGTGCTCGGTGAAATTTATGTTTTGTTTTTGCTGAAAAAAAATGTTTCCTTTTTCGTTGGTATTACAGTAAATTTTTGTTTATAATTATAAAAAAATAATTGAAAATTGTATGAAAAAATACGTTCCCTCTAGCTACTTCGCTAGGAATAAAACGTAAACCAAAATAAATAAAACAAAAAATATATACTACCACTACACATACTATTTAAATTTACTTTTAGCTGTCACGCTCTCCCGCATAAATCAAGGAATACAAAGAGAACGCATTGCCACGGTGGCATGTGAAATTAACTTTATAAAAAAATACATGTAGATTTTTTAATATTATTTTGTGTACAACAAAATAAGCTTTCCAGTGAATTTTAGACACTTTTAAAAGTGTAGTAGTGCAGACAAAAGCATATTTTTTTTTCTTCTTGTCTATATTTTTCTTTCGCAAAGTTAAGTAATTTTGATTAGTTTTTTTTACAAAGATATAATAATGTGTTTTTTAACATTTGTAAAGTGTTATTCTACACTTAGGAAAGAAAAATACTTATTTTAGAAAACGTATAAAAATTTAAACGTAGCGGGACTCGAACCCGCGCCTCCTGGAAATCGACCAGGTCGGTTCGTCGTTCAATCGTCGTCCTCACCAAGTCGTTTTCTAAAATAAGTATATAATGTGTTGGTGTGGTGTTTATGCATTTTATATAAATAAATTCTTCAAATGTGCAAAATTTACTTTTGAATTTATTTACTTTACAAAATACAATATATTATTTTCTAATTAAATATACTATTTTAACAAAATAAGCTTTGCTATTTTTACATTGTAACGAGGTAGGTGTAACGATTTCATTAGTACCTCACTCCTGATCCCACAGAGACGAACCCCTAACTACGAAGACCATTATCTAAATAGTCAATTTGGGCCTTTAATTAAATTTTCCACTTTATTTTATGTCACCTCGATTAATCACCATTCATAATGTAGGACTTCTCGTATTTTCAAAAGACGAATATAGATTAATAATAGAATCTTATGAATAATTGCAAGATTTATGATATTGCTGTGTCAGGTAGCTGTATAGGCTGTTAGCTTTCTGTTGTTATGTTAAAATAACATCAATTTTGTTGCACCTTTGTTCTTCAGCAATTGCTTGTATGTAATTGTATTAAGACATTATTAATGCGTTATTAAAATAATGAAATCAGTCGTCTACAATATAGTAACTTACTTTTATAAAATATATAGTTTTGAAGGAGATCAATTCTGCATTAACTGTAACACGTTAAGATAATAATACTTCCCGATTGTCAGACATTGGGCAACATCAGAAATGGGCTTACTATAACTTATCACAAAATTATTTTATGACAATATATGATTATAGAAAAAAATTAACGTACAATATCAAGTAGACATATTTCATGCTTTAAGTGCTTATAATCAAATTTGAATTAAATTCCATTATCCAAGTATACAATATCTTAAAATGTCATGGTATACATGTGTGTTTTAATATTATACTGCAATTATGCGATTATATTAGCAGTAATAACCTCAGTCAGTGGATCGTTAAAGAGGTACCGGAAATTCGAAATCGTAAAAAAATGTTTATGTGTATTCCAAATGGCAGAAGAATCAAATTTAGTTTTTTGTAGTATTTCCAGTCAAAAGATTTGTATTCAGCTAATTTGTAATAGAATATATTTCTGTTCATTATAAAAGGCCTGTTCCCAGGTATTTTATAATAAACAGGATGTTTGATGTTGATTTTATAATGTTGATGTTTTTATCAGCAAAAAAGTGTCATCAGCAAAAGACGCATTGGCAAATTTTCCGGATACGATAGTACATTATTTGCTTGTAGTGTACCACGGATTTGGGATGCCATTGTTATTTATCTTCTCGACAAGATTTTAGTTTCATCTCATTTGGATTCAATAATTAGATCAATTGAATCATGTGAATAGTTTTTAATATAATATTTAAAACTACATACTATAAACGTTTATAGTACATGTAATATAACATTTATATAGACTTAGTAAATTTCTCAGCTTGACAGGTTTATTGATAGTTTAGGGAAGTTTTCCCTTTCTTGTTTAAACAAACCTTCCTTTGTTGGTCCTTTATATAGAATAATGAGTTTTATTTTTCGATAACTAACTTATTTTATTTTCCTTTTGTTTGTAAATAACAGCGTCTTTTAATTATAAGCAATGGCATTTTAAGATATTGTCATTTGCATAACGGAATTTAATCCAATTTTGATTATGAGGACTTAAAACATGAGATATATAATGATATATTATCATACTCGTATATGAAAATAATTTTATGATAAGTTTTAGTAAGCCCATTTCTGATGTTGTCCAATATCTCCAATATTTGACAATTAAGAAATATTATACAGAGTGGAAGTGTCAGCGCTCCTTTTACAGGAACTGCATATAGGGTAAAATATTTTAAACCCATACCTAAAGAAATTAATAAAGATACCTCAACAGTTTCAACGTAGGATTTTTTTTCATTTCACGATGTATTATATTTCCATACCTGTATTTCGTGTGACGCAGTTACGCATAGATTATCAATAACATATACATATACTACTGCAAAAATACTTCTAAGGGTTAATCAACTGAACTTTGCCGCCAATACCCTAGAGTCGATTCTGGAATAAGGCGTATGCAGCGATTTCTCATTGATAGGTTTATGTGTGCGTGCGTGGTTCTTGACTAACGGCATCTTATAATACAACCATAATTTTATTATTTATTTTGTTTGAAAAAATAACCTTTTCATTTTTGGGAAAAAAAATAATTATTATATTAGGTTTTTACAAAGTAATTAAAACTGTGGTTTCATTTAAAGTGGTGCTGACACTTCCACTCTGTATATCTTAACGTGTTACAGTTAATGTAGAATTGATCTCCTTCAAAACTATATATTTAGTAATATTATAAATATATATATATATATATATCTAGCAGGAGTAACATTACAACGAAACACACTTTCGGCCAATAAGAGCAGAGCGAATCAAAGCTCAATTAAGTTTTCAATGTATGTAAGTTATCTTTAAAATGATTATGTTATTAGTTTATGAAAATAATTGATTTGAGTAAATAAATAATTGTGTAGTTTAAGGGAGTGGATTACTAGTGATTAATATTTTATACTAAAATACTGCTATGCAAATTCCTTTTGTAATTACCCATCAAAGATATTATGTTTTAAAATAATATTATGTTAATTTAATTATTTTCTCATAAATTTCATCAGAGGTATTCATAGATATATGTACATATTTATTATATTCTAATACTATTTTAAAATGTTATGAAAGAGAATATATCATAATTTAACTTATAAAAGTTAAATGCAGTTTACAGACATTTACGCCCTCTGCTCACCCTGCTACATGCGGGATACAACAACCGAAGAAAAGAAATTTTAATTTCGATATCTTTTCGAAAAACAATACAAATACTAACAAAGCGATGTGAACGTAATAAAAAGAGAAACAATTTGCCTGTCCTAGCAATTTAACATCAAAGCGTGAAAACATGAAATATTTAAGCGAAAAAAATCCACTCCAAATTGGCACTTCCGTGAGTAGTTATTACCCCATTAGCGAGAGTGATCGCGCCGCTCTACCTAACTAGTGAGATTGAAAACATAAATCTAGAGAACTATGGCCAGTAATATGAGGGAAAGTAATGAGCCCGACATATCATATACGGCGTCGTTAACGAAATATTAATGGAGCGATATGAGCTCATGGCGTAATAAAAATTTCTTGGTGATTTTCTGATCAGCGTCACGCTGTTTGCCGCACACTGTAGAATAGGTAGAGGGAACCTAGTGCTAACACACTCCGTTCCCCATTTTCCGAGAAGTTTTGTTGGCATTGCGTGTTGAGTGGTGTAACTTGAAGATGCAGTTTGCCTCCACCAGAGCGAAGAAATGAAAATAGAAATTTAAATAAATATTTTATTTCCTCGTGAGGATCGAACCCACAACCAGTCGTGTTTTTGGTCTTACACATATCACCGCACCACGACTCGCCTTAAGTCTTGGTGAAATAGTTGTTAAATGATGTAATTGAGATAAATAGAGAATATTTTATAGTCAAATTAAAAATAAGAGTTTTTATATATATGTAATGTTTCTTTCTTTCTAACTTCTTATACTTTATGTATATGTAAGTTCTCAAAATATATGTATTGAACAATAATTGTTATTATTAAAAAAATAATAAAACAATAAATATTTATTATATTACTATACAATTTTAATTTAGGGAAGACTTTTGAAAAGGATAGATTTATGTTTATTTAATATTATTCCTTTTTTAAAGCACTAAACGATTAAAAGCCATACCATATCGACATATATAAGTATATTTCATTGTTATTTCCATTATTCCGAAGCTAAATTTGTTGAATGCAAATATTTCAAGCAATTTCAATTCTATTTTCATATCTTAAATTTTCTTTTCGAAACGATTTCAGTTGAAAGTAAGTGGAGCGAGGGTCGTAAGTCAGCGATGTGCTCTCGGGCCCAATCTCGCTGCGGACCATTGATGGCCCCTGAAGATCAATCCAATGCAGATATTATAAGAAACAATACTTTTACGATTTAAACTTATTTATCCTATAAGTGATATATTTTTTTATTTTTTTAAAGTAACCGTAGCGTTTGGCGCTCTCTTCCCTCTGACTACCCCGCTAGGGATAAAGCGTGAAGTAAAGTTAAGTTAAGTCTCGAGCTATGATTATTTTTTCTGCGAGACACTGTCCCTACTTTTCCAGTCATCGTCAAATTAGTGGTGTCTCTTCTGCTATAAGCTTATAAAAGTTTATTTACATATAACTATAAGTTATATGTAAATTTTGCACATTTTTCGCCATTAATTACAATGTAAAGAGATAGAAATGTATACAACTTTATTACTACTATTTTAATAAGGGTATTTTATAAGACATATTAAGACCCAGCAAACGAGCCAGGGTGTTACTTAAGGTTAAATGTTTACTGTTGCCCAACATTGGCAGCACCAGAGGAACATCTTTTAATTTTTTTTTAACCGCCCCTTGAAAATTTCAAAGTCATAGTTTTATGGGAATAAGTCTGGTGGTGGGTGGTTCCTCAATTAACAAGTGGAAAGAACCAACCCAGGAACCCAGATAATGAGGGTGATACTGCTTTTAGTGGGGTAAAGTTTGCTTGTAGAATTCAGATGATGTAATATGGCCTAAGAAATTCCTCCTAACACCTCATTACGAGTATAAAGCCGATAGAACACGCAGAGAAAGCTGATGTCCCTTCGATCAAATTATTAATTAATTGTTGTCGGTGTATTTAAACCATCTTAAAATACCATGAGGACTGTCGTGGCGCAGCGGCACGAGGTGTGACTGCAAAACCGACTGGTTGTGGGTTCGATCCCCACTCGAGGAGATGAATTATTTACTTAAATTTATATTTCCATTTCTTCGCTCTGGTGTCGAGGTTAAGCGCGACGTTAACTTCTGCCTCTCAACACGCAATGCCTCCAGAATTCGGCAGAAAGTGGGGAACGGAGTGTCTTAACCGTCTGCCTACCCTGCTGTGTGCGAGATACAGCGTGAAGCTATTTTTTTTTTTTTACTTTAAAATACCATATTGAAGGTTGGATAGATATACTAGTAATGTTGGAAATAGCTTAACCGATAATTTATTTCTTAAACGTAGATATCTCTATAATAATATGTACGTAATACATTACAGTTATATATGGATAACAAAATTTTGTTTCCCTCGTTTCACATCAAACGATATATTTTATCTAAGGTTAAAAATTCAAATAAACCAGGACGAGGCGGAAGAGGCTTTGAAACAAATTTGAAAAATATTGAATTTGACAGGCATGTGTGCTGTTCATGACGACGTGATTGATTTGCCTCGCAATTTATTGTACACAGATAGAACTAAAGTAAAATTTTATTAATATTAAAAATTCAATTAGCTTTACGCTGTATCCCGCACACAGCAGGGTAGGCAGAGGGAACCTAGTGTTAAGACACTCCGTTCCCCACTTTCTGCCGAATTCTGGAGGCATTGCGTGTTGAGTGGCAGAACTTATTGTTATTAATTGTAACTAAATGATTAAAATATTACTAGTGGCGACATTTAGCTATATGTGTACTTCCTTACCATCTGTCAAAGTCATATTCTTTCTCTAATAAACTACTATCCAATGTCCATGCGTTTTATTAGGTTATGGGCCCAGACCATAATTCGCGATAAAATTGCAGTTTTTATTTCGTAAATATTTACTTTTCGTGGACTATCAGTGTACCGTTTGATATTAAAATATAAAATCGTGGTGGAAATCGCTCCTTTGTGGACCTATATCCAGATTGACTGTCGGCTACCTCGTGGCGTAGTAAATTTTTTGCAAGATGGCTGGAAGTTACATAGTGAATGTGCCTAAACTAAAAGGACGAGAAAATTATGATGAATGGGCGTTTGCAGCGGAAAATTTTCTAATGTTAGATGGTGTGGATATCCATAAACAGGAATCTACTGATGCCTTTTCCGTTGATGAAAAAAAGGCAAAAGCGAAACTCATCATGACAATTGATTCATCTATTTATGTTCACATCAAAAACGAGCAAACAGTTCAAGGTGTGTGGAAACGTTTGAAGTGTCTTTATGACGACTCTGGTTTTACGCGTCGCATCAGCTTACTTCGTCAGCTAATTTCTATTCGATTGGAAGATTGCGAATCAATGGGGACATACGTTACACAAATGGTGGATACTGCCCAGAAATTAAAAGGTACCGGTTTCCAGATCACTGAAGAGTGGATTGGTTCGATGCTATTGGCGGGGCTAACAGAAAGGTTTGCTCCCATGATAATGGCTATAGAACATTCTGGCATGATTATCAGTACGGACATTATCAAGTCAAAATTATTAGACATGAGTTCGGAAGTTGATACCAACGTAACAAAAAACGCTTTTTTGTCGAAAGGTTGGCAACACTGTAGCAAGAAAGCCAACATAGCAGATACACAAAAAAAGAAAATGGCGTCTTCGAAATCTGTCAAAGCGTTACGCTGTTACAAATGTAAACAACTCGGTCATTATATGAATAAATGCCCGAATAATAAAAATAAAAGTGAAATAAATGCTTTTAGTGCGATATTTATGCACAGTACTTTTCAAAAAACTGATTGGTATATAGATTCCGGGGCAAGCTCGCATATGATTACAGATAAGAATTGTTTAGAAAATGTCACACTCGGCCACAAAGTAAAGGAGATAGTAGTTGCAAACAAGGAAATAGTACCAGTTATATGCTCAGGAAATACAATGATTAGAACCATAGTTGATAATTCAGAATTCGACATTACAGTCAAGGATGTGTTGTGTGTTCCTAACCTGTCAACCAATTTGTTATCGGTAAGTCAACTTATTCGAAATGGAAACAAAGTTAATTTTGAAAAAGAAGTTTGCTATATACGCAATAGACAGAATGTACTGATTGGAAAAGCAAATTTGTTGAATGGAGTATACAGGTTGAATATAAAGTCAGGAAGTTTGGCGGCATGCTCAGCTACAACAATGACAAGTGAGATATGGCACCGTAGACTGGGACACATTAATAGCAAGGACCTGAATGCTATGAGGAATGGCGCTGTAGAAGGAATTTCGTACATTGATAAAGCAGAAATTGATAAATCTAACTGCATCACATGCTGTGAAGGTAAGCAGGCAAGATTACCTTTTTCACACAAAGGCAAGAGGTGTGAAAATGTGCTTGAAATTGTTCATGCGGACCTTTGTGGGCCGATGGAACAGGTCTCTTTGGGCCAAGCAAGATATTTTTTGCTTTTTGTTGATGACTTCAGTAGAATGGCTTTTGTCTACTTCCTCAAGGCCAAAAATCAAGCTTTAAAGTATTTCAAGGAGTTTAAAGTTCTTGTTGAAACACAAACAGGAAATAAACTGAAAGTTTTAAGAACAGATAATGGTAGGGAGTTCTGTTCTGTGGAATTTGATGACTATTTAAAGACAAATGGAATAGTTCATCAAACAACAAACCCGTATACACCAGAACAAAATGGTCTTTGTGAACGACTAAATAGAACAGTTGTGGAGAGAGCTCGATGTCTTTTGTTTGAAGCGAATCTTGATAAAAGATTTTGGGCAGAAGCAGTCAATACTGCTGTCTATTTACGGAATAGAACGCTAGCTTCGGGTCTACAAAAAACACCATATGAGTTATGGAGTAATAAAAAACCAGATCTCAGCCACGTTCGGATATTTGGAAGTCGTGCAATGGTCCATGTTCCTAAAGCAAAGAGAACCAAATGGGATAAAAAATCTGAAGTATATATCATGATTGGTTACGCAGAAAATACCAAGGGCTATAGATTATATAATCCAAGGTCAAAGAGTATTACTACTAGTAGAGATGTTTTCATTATGGAGGAAACAAACTCAGATATAGTACAAGCAGTGGTAAAAGATAATAAAGACATTGAACCTATTATTGAAGATAAAGAAGTGGAAAATGATACCACTTTGAGTCCAGAAAAAGATAGCTTAATCTCTGAACGGGATGATACATATATACCATATGCGACTACTAGCTCGTCTAGCTCGGAAGAATTCTGTGATAGCAAGTCTCTGTGTGATGAAGCTGAAAGCTTAGAACAAGAGTTTGCTGACATTGGGAAGAGAGAAAAAAGAAAACCAGACAGGTATGGATATGGTAATATATGTAAAATTGATGAAGGCTTGGATGAGAACAATTTCACATATGAGGAGGTTATGAGTGGACCTGAACGAGAGCAGTGGTGCAGTGCCATGGAGGAAGAGCTAAAATCCTTTGAAGAAAACGAAGCTTGGGAATTAGTGAGCAAACCAAGTGATGCTAAGGTGGTGCAGTGCAAGTGGGTGTATAAAAAGAAATTAAATGTTAATAACACAGTGCGATATAGAGCAAGATTAGTGGCAAAAGGTTTCACACAACGTGAAGGCATAGATTATAAAGAAACTTTTTCACCAGTGCTTAAATTTTCCACTTTAAAATTGTTATTTGCTTTGAGTGTTAAATTAGACCTTAATATATGCCATTTAGATGTAATTACAGCTTTTTTAAATGGCCACTTAGATGAGACTGTTTATATGCAGTTACCTCAGAATTTTAAATGTGATATGGTTCAGAATAAAGTTTTAAAATTAAAAAGGGCCATATATGGGTTAAAGCAGTCAGCTAGGGCCTGGTATAAGCAGGTTGATGATTATTTACAAAAGTTGGGGTATCAAAAGTCATTGTATGAACATTGTTTGTTTGTAAAATTATCTGAAAATGTTAAAACATTAGTGGCTTTGTTTGTTGATGATTTCTTCATATTTTATAACTGTAATAAAGAAGTAGAATATTTGAAGGGTCAATTAAGCAAAAGATTTAAGTTAAAAGATCTAGGTCAGTTAAGACAGTGTCTAGGTATGACTATTAAGATACAGAAAGATTGTATTTCTATTGATCAAGAGAAGTTTATTGATAAATTATTGTATAAATTTTGCCTGGAAAAATGTAAAAATGTAGAAACTCCTATGGAAATTAATTTGAAATTGAAAAAAGAAAAGAAATTAAATTCAAATTTTCCTTATCAACAACTAATAGGGAGCTTAATGTATCTGTCAGTTTTGACTAGACCTGACATCTCATATTGTATTAGTTATTTAAGTCAATTTAATAACTGTAATACAGAAACACATTGGAAACATGCTAAAAGAGTTTTAAAATATTTAAGTTGTACAAAGTCATTTGGCTTAAAATATGTTAAAAATAAATTAGATTTAATTGGTTTCGCTGATGCTGATTGGGCATCTGATAATTTAGATAGAAGATCTTATACAGGATATTGTTTTGTATATTCAGGTTGTCTAGTATCTCATGAAAGTAGAAAGCAACAGACGGTGGCTTTGTCAAGCACCGAAGCTGAATACATGGCTGTATGTGAAGCTAGTAAAGAGGCAATTTTCTTAAAGAATTTATTATGTGAATTAACTAACAGACCAGATAATATGCCTATTTTGATGTATAATGACAGCCAAAGTGCTTTAAAACTTACTGAAAATTCTGTATATCATAGACGTAGCAAACATATTGATATAAAATTTCATTTTATACGGGAAGCAGTATGTAATAAATTTGTTAAATTAGAATATTTAAAGAGTTCTGAAATGCCAGCTGATTTATTGACTAAAAGTCTGTCTAAAATTAAACATTATTATTTTATGAATAAGATGGGTGTGGTGGCATTACACAAGTAATATACTCATAACATTGTTTTGTTTGATATTGTTTAATAAACATATTTTAGATTATTTAGTTAAGTGGTGGTATTGTTATTAATTGTAACTAAATGATTAAAATATTACTAGTGGCGACATTTAGCTATATGTGTACTTCCTTACCATCTGTCAAAGTCATATTCTTTCTCTAATAAACTACTATCCAATGTCCATGCGTTTTATTAGAACTCAACGCCGCGCTTAACCTCGACACCAGAGCGAAGAAATGGAAATATAATATTTCATCTCCTCGAGTGGGGATCGAACCCACAACTAGTCGGTTTTGCAGTCACACCTTGTGCCGCTGCGCCACGACCGGTCTCAATTAATTATTTATATAAATTGCCTTTTATTAATATTTATTTATATAAATTTAAAGATCAATCGTACGTAGCTTTTATTATTTTTTAGTTTTAATAATACACGAAGACTACGTTTTTTTTTTGTTAGTTATTTAATAATTTTGCTGAATCGTTTATGTTCAGCGAACGGAGACAATTTAGCAATGGTCGCTACATTTTCACCTTTCCACTCACATTTTCACCTAGGCGTACTCCTACGTCACTTTCCTAAGAAACGCCTACAGATTTTATAAGCTCTCACCCCACACTCAATGTTAAGCTAGCATTACAGTTTTCAACTTATGAAGAGTTTCGATAAAATTTGACTTTGACTTTGGTTAGTCTCTAGAAGTTAATAACTAATATTCAAAATATATTTACGTTGAAACAAAATTTTAATATAAAATTAATATTAAGTACCATCCACATATTTATAAAATAAATAAGAACCTTATAAGAAAAATAAGAGCGAGTTTTTTAACAAGAGTATAACAGAGGTTAAAAAAATATAAATCCAGAAATAGAGGACAATCGTGGCGCAGTGGTACTAGTGTGCCACTATAAGTGTGACAGGTTGTGGGTTCGATTTGCACTCGAGAAAATAAAAAATATATATATTTTCATTTCCTCGCCCTTATAACAAGGTAAAGCGCGGCGTTGGGTTCCACCATAAGCAATACCTCCAAAATTCGGAGGAAAATGGGGAACGGGGTATCTTAACACTACGTTTCCTCTTATCATACGCGGATACAACGTGAACCTGAAAAAAAAAAGAAAATACAAATATAATCGTTTTAAGTATTTTGCCAGTAAAAACGTGAATGCATCAATAAGATTACATAGCAACTTATGACAAGTCCCTGGTGCGTAAATTACTTAAAACAGCCTGCCTTGCGTTATCGCGAGGTGGTCGCTACCGTGATTAATGGCTTCGGATGAAAAATATATGAAGAGATTAGATACTTTTTGCTAATGCTGTAATTTCAATGTATCTTAAAAGTTATAAGACGTGTTTCGTATCACCTTGATGAACGGCTGTCATGGTCTTGTATAGCGGCACCTAATGTTCCCATATTTAATGTTAGTAACATAAAATATGGCATATATTCATGACTAAAGGGGTAAGTGAATATACACATAATTGTAGGGAAAATATTGAAGAAGATTCAAAGCAGGATAGTCTCTATTATTTTTTTCATTTTTCAATGTAATATACGATTTATAGTATGTATACCTGCTGGTGTAACTATTGCTTGCAGTCTCGTCTGTATGGACTATTATGTCACGTTTTGCTTACACGCTCAAAAAAATTTTAGGCTTAACTATGATATAATATGTAAGTTTTATACATTATATAACTTTCTCCTGATTCACTTTATTTATTAGTGAAAACTATATTAAACTCAATTACAAGATACACGCCTTTGTCGCCAAGCAGCGACTTTCTCACACACTATATAAAGATTAAAAGTAACATCATTTTCATATTTTTGACAACGATATCGATTATAAATAAAAATTTTATTCCCCGCTTTTATATGTAAAACGATTCTAAAGGTGTAAACGGACCTACAAACGTGTAAACGGATAGTTGTTATCAAAGTAATAGCGTAGTTCACCAATTTGCAGCGGATGTGCATGAACCGGGGAGATTTTAATTATTATTCGAAATTGCGTTCCAAAGCCAATAACGGACTCAATTTGCCAGCCCGTTAGTGACTATGATGGTGACTGGTCACTAGACTATGTATTTAGCAAGGCGAGACAAGGCAAGTGACCCAATTTGTTGTTTCAATAGTTCCTTGAGGTCAGTCGTGGCGCAGTGGTACAGAGTGTGACAGTCAAACCGATTGGTTGTGGGTTCGATGCTACTGGCCTCAGTGATTTTGAAAATAACAAAATATTCGTAACATATAATTTCTTCACAAAGAAGTGATATCTCATCAAACCATAAATGTGAAATGAAAGCTAAGTTAAATATTAAGTAATGCATCTAAACCAATAAAAGATTTCTCGAGATCTGTGCTTACTCGGGACACTACTCCATCTCTTAATTTGACTTGACTTTTTCTTACCACCAGGCACCAAACCGAATATCAACTGAATTATCTGCAAGTACACTTTTTCTAAACTTGTAAATATAATAAAGGGTGTATGTAAAAAAATGTCGAGTGAAATTAAGAGCTTGAATTTCATCCCATCTTCCATTCTTTTGTTGATGAAATCGAGAACGGCGCACTACTTAACATTTAACTTGGCTTTCATTCCACTTTTGTGTTTTTGATGGGATATCATCATTTTTTATGAAGAAATTGACTTTTTTATCCTTTTATATATTGAGACTATTAATATTTAATTGATCTAAGCATATTATATAAAAACAAGATTATCGAGACATCGAGGCCAGTCGTAGTGCAGGGCCACAAACGCGTGACTGTAACTATTATATAAAACGTGCCTATATTGTAAGATCAGGTAACCTTTTATTATATGTAAAATGTGTTATTTTACATTTGACATCTCAATTTGTGAAAGTACCCGCGAATGGGTTTAACATACAACCTCTCTAAACGGAGACCTTGTGAGACCAAATCTTTCTATTTATATCTGTTCTTTCTGTTATCTTCGTGACAAACTAGAAAACCTATTTTCAAGACACTCCGTTATTCTATTTTTGTCAAAATTCAAGACATTGCGTGTCGACTGAAGAAAACGGCGCTTGCTTTCCAGAGTGGGAAAATGAAAATTATATTTATATAATAATCATTATCTTTAGTGGAGATCGAGCCCACAACCATCGCGTTATATGTAAAATATAAGCTATGAAATATTAAATAAAGTTCAGATACTTCCTGTAGAAGTTTAGCAGAAGCTCTCCACTCGGGAACATTTTAATTATAGCTAGAAATTGGCTGCAAAGGTCGACGTTGAAACCAATCTACCAGCTTACCCGTCGATATTACCAAGCTTATAGGCTACATGAACGGCAATTAATTTTAGAACTTACTAGATTTACTCATATTTAATATATTCTAGAATTGCAAGGTTTTTCCTTAATGTTTTTAATGGACGATAACCAAGAGACACGAGTTCAAATCGTTCAATTTTTATACTTTTCTATATTTTTTTACAAGTAAAAAGTTCATGAAGATGAGAGGCGAGTTATAACTTAGTTAAGTTTGACTTTGCAGGTTTTTTAAAAATATTGGTAAACACTTTAGTGTGTTTCTTCTAAATTGTTATATTTTTTTTTATGTAAATAATATTTCTTTAAATATATGATTATTTTACATTATAGGCATAATAAGACATTGTGCTAATATAGAACTTAGGACTCCAATGGATAACAAATTATAAGCTTGAAATTATTTCGACATAGCATTTTAAAAAAATTCTTCTACCTTTTAAAATAAATATTCGCCTGACGGAGTGATTAATTACCTAATTAATCAATTTAAATTTCAATCCATTATAAACATTTAATATCCTTTAAAAATAAGCTGAAATATCATAAAGTCGCGTCTGGTTTTTATTGAATCGAAATTTAAAATCCAGGTCGCAAACAAACTGAGACAAAATTTAGATTTGTCTGTAAAATAGATTTGTTATATTCGTACACAGAGAGCTAAAAATTTATGAGAAAATTTGAACAAATACCCATAGACGTACTTTGGGGCTTTAGATGCTTCTTTCAAACTGTTAGTTATATTATAACAATTAATATTGTCATCCGCACACAGCAGGTTAGGCAGAAGGTTAGTGTTAAGACACTTCGTTCCTGACTTTTGCCGAATTCTGGAGGCGTTGAGTGCAAAACTCAACGCCGCCATATCATGATTCAGAGAGCAGTATTATTTGAGACTTTGAGACGGCGCGTATTCTGAAGAGGTTCCTCTCAGGAACCCTAGAAACCGATGGTCCGAACCTGCCGTCTGAAAAGTGTAAATTTATGTTTTCATTTCTTCGCTCTGGTGTCGAGGCAAAGCGTGGCGTTGAGTTCCGCTACTCATAACGCAATGCCTCCAGAACTTCACAAAAAGTGGAGAACGGAGTGTCTTAACACTAGGTTCCCTCTGCCTACCCTGCTATGTGCGGGATACAGCGTAAAGTTGATTTATTATATAAGTAACCTCAACTTTAATAGTAAATACCTATCAAGACAAAATACATATTACATATATAGTTGTGGAATCCAATTTCAATTGATGTTGTTTTAACATTCACAACGCATAAAACAAAATAACAGTATCAATTTAGATATTCACGAAAGTTTATATAAAAGAATTATATAAAGCAAAATTTACGATCTTAAGAAAACTATTATAGTAGGTAGTCCCGACAGTAAAATATTTAGTAAAAGTATTGGTTGCCCAAAAGATATATAGGTCAAACTTATAAACCTATTTCAATTTTGCTAGTCGAGTCGGGACTAAATCAAATTACAAAATTAAGGCGCTATATTTTTGTGTCACTACAATATTTATATTAGCTTTTCGCGATATTTATTGGATGTACGTGCCTTTCCACTCAGCAGCTATAAAGAGCATAATAAAATCTTAGTATTGTATGACGTGATATAGATTTTGTCAACCACGTATATGTTATTTTTTGTGGATTAAATCCAGAAACTTGGAACTTCTTTTTATTAATCTTTAAAAAAATCTGCTTCACGCTGAATCCCGCACACTGTAGAGTAGGCAGAGGGAGCTTAGTGTTAGGACCCTCCGTTCCTCATTTTCCGCCAAATTCTGAAGGCATTGCGAGTTGAGTGGCGGAACTCAACTCCAGATTGCCTTGGACCCAGAGTGAAGAAATGAATGTTTTAATATATATAAAATAATATTATGTAAATACAGTTAGTGTAAGTTTTTAATAGGTTATATCTATGCGTTCAAGGTCCACTAAACAAAAATAATAAAATACGGACTATTTTAAAAAAGGTTATTTATCAAATGGGCTTTTTAGTTATAATGAAATTATTCGTTACATAGAAATTAAACTTAAACAGAATAAATATTATTATTTTTTATCTTCTAATAAAGTAATATTTATCAGCACTAACCACCAAATGACTTCACAGTTAATTAATTGACTGAATTGAATTGAAACAAAAAACTAAGGAAAATTTAAAAGGAGTGGGGATCGAACCCACAATCAGTCGATTTTGCAGTCACACTTTGTAGTTCTGCGCCACGACTGACCTCACTGCACTGTAAATATATAATTCATAAATCCTACAAGTACAAAAATATAACTGCAGATTTGCAAATGGCAGACTTTAAGATCAAATCTAAGTGATTCTTTTGATTCCACAAAAGCAGGAAACTACTACTGAACCTTGATAAAAGCCATTGACAAACAATCGTATTTTGCTCGACTTTGTCAATCACAACTCTGAATATGATAAGATTTAAAGGCGTCTATAATCCTTCTCGACCCGACCGCCTTTGTTCACTTGTCCTAAATATTGTATTTTAAGATGAACAAAATTTTATGAATAACATTTTTGTGTTGATGTGGGATCGTGTCTAAAAAAATATTTAATTTTGTTAATATATTTTTTATCTTTCAAAAGGAAAATCTCATTTTAATATTTTAAGCTTTATTATTTTTTACTTATCTATATTATCCTTAAAATATTTGGCTGCTAACTAATAAATTGTTGAGTCTATTATAAATATCCACTCCACAAAACAAATTTTACTTTCAATAAAATAAAACTATATAGTTTTAGCTTATTGAAAGTAACTACTTCATTCAATTTACTTACTGAATAAAATATATAGATTTCAGATGAAGATAGCGCAAGACGAGGTCAAAGGAAGTTTGATGCCGACACTGATAAATTATGGGCTACCAACGTGACGGAGCGCGCGGACTCCGAGAGCCCACAGACCTAATATAATAGTCCAATTTATTTCAGCTAGATGCAATAACGTTAGTTCCAGTATTTATTGGTACGCATATTGTGGATGTTATTGCATCCAGCCAACCGTTATGGGCAGACACTAACTTGGAAATGAAATGTGTTTTGTTTCATAACGAATTTTTAAATGTTTGTGTGTTTATATAGGCTTTGACATGTTTATATATTTCATGAGATTATTTCATGAGAAAATATGATTTATTGTAAATGCATATAATCTGTACTGTAGGTGATGGTTTTGGGTTCAAATCCTGTGGGAGAATGAATGAATATAATTTAACTGTGTGTGTGTGGGTAAGATCAAGTGCGACTTAGAGTTCCTTTACTTAACACTCAGCAATTACAATGTGGCAAATAAAGCAAAATATATTTTTAGCCTATATGGATGTTGTATATAAGCGGCCATATAAATCTTTTAGAAATTAGTAATTTTGTCGAACAACGTATTTTAACTTAATATAACTTTTTATTGTGTCAAAATAACCTTTATATTGCATCCACAACCCCCTCTTTTTTGTAGTATTAGTCTCTTAATAATCGGTTCAGCTGGTCCGTAGGTTAGCCCGGATAAACAGGAAAGACAGACAGACAAAAATGTTAAAATTGTTTAATTGTGTGTCGGTATCGTGTAAATTGAGTTCCCACTCGAATAAATTACTTACAATTTATTAATATTTCAATTTCTTCGCTTTGATAATAAGACAAAGAGTGGAGATGAGTTCCGCCAATACTCGATGCCTCGAAAACTGCGCGGAAAGTATATATATATATATAAAAATTGGTATAAATTGTAAATAAATATTAAGTAGATTTTGATACATGGTCACATTTTTTTCATGTTCAAGTCTTATATAATGAGCTTCACGCTGTATCGCACACATTAGAGTAGGCAGAGCAAACTTAGTGTTAAGACATTCCACTTCCCACTTTCCGCCGAATTTATCAAGGCATTGCGTGTTGAGTGGCAGAACTCAACGGCGGAGATATATATATATATATATATATATATATATATATATATATATATATATATATATATATATATATATATATATATATATATATATGTGAGTATGCGTGTTGAGTGGCAGAACTCAACGGCGGAGATATATATATATATATATATATATATATATATATATATATATATATATATATGAGTTCTGCCACTCAACACGCAATGCCTTGATAAATTCGGCGGAAAGTGGGAAGTGGAATGTCTTAACACTAAGTTTGCTCTGCCTACTCTAATGTGTGCGATACAGCGTGAAGCTCATTATATAAGACTTGAACATGAAAAAAATGTGACCATGTATCAAAATCTACTTAATATTTATTTACAATTTATACCAATTTTTATGTTAAATGTGTTCACTTACTGAAACGTTGCCTTTTTTGAACATTCAAAGTAAAGTCCCAAACCGGCCCTGAATACGTAAATAGATTCCTGTCCAATCACACATGATACATTTAACCGAGAAATATTTTATTTGTGGTGTTTATGTTATAATATATAGTCCCCAAAATAGTCCGTCGCGTTGTTTTGTATTTGGGTTGCTTTATTGGATAACATATCAAATTCTACATGTAATATTAGACATACTGGTATTTTATGATTATTTACTTTTTTTTTTAGCTTCATGCCGTATTCTGCATGTAGTTAGGTAGGCAGAGTGAACCTAGTGATAAGACACTCCACTCCCCCCACTTTCCACGGCATTCCGGAGGCATTGCGTGCTAAGTGGTGAAACTCAACGCCGTATTTTGCCTCGAATCCAGAGCGAAAAAATGAAAATATATATTTTTTCAAATCCTCACTTGAATTCGAACACACAACCTGTCGCGTATACCCTCCCATTTGTATCCCTGCGCCACGACTGGCCTCAGCATTATTAACTTTCTTTATGTTTTAATATATTTTTACACATCTCAACTCCTCAATTTTTGTAGGAAATATATAAAAGAGACCTACCTATACATATAAAATTTAGTTTTACGCAATAAATTTGAAAGTACCTACACCATTATAAGTTTATAAATGAGCGTACTGACAAAATACCAAATTTTTTAACATGTACTTTGAATATAAATCAGGCCAGTTCGCAACAGATATGTTAAACTTTTGCAAAACTCGTTAGTTCAGTCGTGAATTTAAAGCTAAAAAAGTATGATACTTTTTTGTTCTCGCCAAAATTTTTTATGGAGCTTGGAAAATGTATATTAGAATATTAATTAAAATATTGGACATGGTTAGTTTTGATTTATGTATGAAAATTTAATTTTATTTATATATTTTTTATTTCATATTGAATGATGTTTAAAATTATGTGTACTTTTCATTAAAATTAAAGATGAGAGAGATCATTAAAGTATTTTCAAATACTGCTTTGGAATCGACATCCAGGTTATTTAGTCAAATTAATCTAATAGAAATATATTAAAAAATGCTTAATCAATAGAAATATATGTATATTTATGGTAATAAGAAATTATATATAAATTATTATTTATTTTGTCTAGAAAATTGTAAAAGAAAATGGAAAAATATCAATAGTCACTGAAAAAAAGCAAACTATATTTTTCAAGCATTTCATTTGATTGCTCAATATCGGAAACGGTAAAATTTCGGAGCATTGGGTAAAAATAGTAAAAAATGATCTCCTGCATCACATATATTTTGTCTATCTTTCTACCAATTATGAAAACTTTGCAAGTTTTTATGATAATATTATTTTATTAGGGCATAGATAATATTTTTTTATGATAAATGTTAACTAGGTATAAAAATAGATAAATAAAACAATTAATATATAAAAAAGGGTACGGTAAAGTGTCTGTAAGTGTTATAGTATTAGAAAAAAAAAACAAAAAAAATACGGCTTCGCCCGCTTGGACACATGGAATAAACTATATATATATACAGGTTGGAAGTGTCAGCGTTTTACGGGAACAGCTTATAGAGTTAAATGTTTTAAACCCATACCCAAAGGAATTAATCAAGATACCTCGACAGACGTAGAATATTTTTTTCATTTCATGATGTTTATCCATACCTATATTTTGTGTGATGCAGTTACGCATAGATGCCAATATAAACAACTTTGAACTTTGCCGCCAATACCTACGGATCATTTTCGACTCACGACGACTCATTTCATCTTTGGGAAAAAAATTAGGCTTTTATAGAGTAGTTAATTAAAAGAGTGGTTTCATTTAAAGTGGTGCTGACACTTCCACCCTGTATGTATATAAGTGTATATATAGATAAACTTTATAATTATGTTTGATATATTATAAAGAACATAATAGTCCAGAGTGACATTCAGTAACATTGTGACGTATCAGTAATAAGGATACAATACGGTTGTGAATGTGATATGGCTACTGGCTGTTTAGCGTATCTTGTTTTGATGTGCGTTGCATCGTGTTGAACATATACTATCTATTTTGCTAATACTTTTTAGAATGATGATCTATAAATAAAGTTATTTAAATAATCATTATATTATAGAAGGATAGAAAGTTGGAAAACAGAGACACATCATATATTATTTTTACTTATATGATGTAAAGGAAACTGTAGTTCGTATATTGTGAATGTGTATTTACTGAATGAGCTTACAAAAAATATAAAATAAACTAATACCGTTGAGCTTGGAACAGTGCTTGGGGCTTGCAACCATAGGTAACGCTGAAGCTTTTCAATGGGGTCCCTTTACAATGCACTAATACTCGCCTTCACTGCTCCAGCAAAATAAATTACAACCGCCTTATGTACAATTCAGTTATAAACAAAGAAAAATGTTTAGAATACGTATTGTGGCATATTATAGATAAGTAAGAAAAAAATACTGAAAAACCACCGTCACGCACGGGAGCATCATATGACTTTAAACGCGAATGTTGTGAGTTCAATCTCCACTGGTGACACGAATGATTCATTCTTTGTTCAAGCAAGACGATAGTCGGCGTTGAGCTCCGCCACACGATTATCAATAAAATAATATTCCGTGGCTATACTTGCTTACTACGCAACAGAAACTATAGACACATTTCATACACAAAGTAAAAATGTAAATTAAAATCATAAAGAATATTGTGTCAATTTTTTTTTGGATCTTAAAAAGTTTAAATCCAGTTCACAGACAAACGCGAAAAAATCTTAGTTGACTTTTGAAGAAGCATTCGTTACAGATTAAAAAAGTTTTAAAAGTGTTTCAAACAATTTCTCTTCTTTGAGACCGGGGAACCTTTTGTAATGTCGTACTGAGAATTCAGTTATACAAAAATGTATAGGTTGAATGTAGTCGACGCTTAGTACTTCCGCTCTAAATGAGTTCGTGTAATAGTGGTTTAGGTTAGGTTAGGTTAGTAGTTTTATAAGTAAATATATTTATACAACGAATTATAAAAAAATACCAGTAAATAAGAAGTTTTTTGAAAATCCTTGTTATGCTGTTATGAATGCATAATTATTTTTTAAACCAAAACTAAACTAGCTTCACTCTTTATCCCTAGCGGGGTAGTCAGAGAGAATGGAGCGCCAAACGCTACGGTCTCTACATACCTCTTTCGCCTCGTCCACTGTCATCAACCTCTTTATACATGCTCTCCGGGGGGCCCTCATACTTTTTACGTGACCTTCCTTCAGTATCTTTGATACTCTGTTCTTGTAGAGAACGGAGCTACAAATACTAAATTTTTAATTACTTCAAAAGGAAGGAGGTTATCAATTTTATGTTTTTTTAGTAATTATTTTGAAAGATAGTAAAATTACACTCCATATTTTACTGTGTAAATTACCGTAATTGAAAGAATTCTTCATATAAAACGACTAGAACAATATACTTACATATACTATCCAATATATGAAACATTAGAGTTAGCAAGAAGCGCATTAAGTACACAGGTGGAGTAGAATGCACTTAAATTAATGTCTTGTATTCGCTGGGCGGAGCTTTCGTTACACACGTACGTAAGATTAATATTTATATCTTGAGTTATTTATGCTAATTTCTAAAATGAGATGAGATGCACTTTCAAAATAGCTAATTTTTACATTATCTAAAAAAAATCTACACATATATAAATTACACAAATATGTATAAAACATCATAAGTAAAACATTTTTCCACACTTAAAAAGAATAATTTTAGGGATTCTAAATATTCAAAGGTTTAAATTTTTATACGCTATCTAAATAAATCAATTTCCAACTGATATATAAGTTGACTAAATTTTTACCTAACATTTAATATATAAAAACAAAAAAACCTGTACGTGGCAAAGTTCCAGAAATCCTGGAACTATTACACAACATAAGTGCTCTGTTAAATGGAATGGATGGAGTCCGTCAGCTTTCAAATAAAAAATAGTCGCTAAAAGCTAAAATTGTGACAAGTGAGGCGTTTTAAAATGTTACCTCTTTCGAGCAGGTGCGGTTGTCGGGAGAGTTTTTACACAAATCAACATTTATCACTTTGGATGATGAACTAAAATGACTGGAAATTACAACGTATTTTTTAATTTATTTTACTCATATATTCGTATTTTCTTTTATTATGTTGCTTCTTTTTGTGATGTAATGTAATATTATTTTAAATCAAAATCAGTTTTGCTGTATCGCATGCATCAGGTTAGGCAGAGGCAGAGGGTACCTAGTGTTAAAACAATCCGTTCTCCACTTTTCGCCGAATTCTATAAAGCATTGCGTGTTGAGTGGCAGAACTCAATGCCGCGCCGCAATAAAAATATAAATTTAAATACATATTTCATTTTCTCAAGTAGGGATCGAACCTGCAACCAGTCACGTACACACAGTACACACTTGTGCCCTTGCGCCACACGACTGGCCTTCTTTTTTGTGCGTAATATTATTTGATGGATTTAAATTTGTATGCATGTCTGTGCTGCTGTATAATCTATATAAATTAATAATGCAGTGCCATGGGTGTAATATGTATAAGGATATTCTTTATACGATGATAAATGTTTGTGGTTTTGATGTCTTTGCTTCTTTTTAACTGTGTTAAAGTAATAAATGTCTTATTTTGATTTTCAAATTATAGCTCACCTAATTTGAGTGTAAAGGAACATTTAAAGATAAAATCTTTTTATATATACTAATGTGTCTTACAGTAGTAGCGGTTTATAATTATGAATATATATATTTTTAACATTTTTAGTGTTATTCTACATTTAGGAAAGAAAAATACATATTAAGAAAACGTATAAAAAATTTAACGAAGCGGAATTTATACGTAAGGCGTAGTGGTTAGACCGCTTGGACGGCATTCAGGAGTCGCTGGTTCAAATCCCGCTACGTTTAATTTTTTTATACGTACTCTAATTAAGTATAAAAAAAATATATATTTACTTCACTAAATATTCATGGAAATATATATTTATTTTACTTATTCATTACTACAAAAAATAAACGACATTTTTTTTTTCAGCTTCAAGCTGTATCCCGCACACAGCAGGGTAGGTTTAGGGAACTTAGTGTTAAGACATTCCATTCCCCACTTTCCGCCGGGTTCTGGAAGCATTGCGTATTGAATGACGGAATTCAACGCCGCGCTCTGCCAGAGCGAAGAAATTAAAATATAAATATAAATAAATATTTAATTTCCTCGAATGGGAAGTTAACCCACAACCGTCGATTTTACAGTCACACTTTGTGCCCACGACTAGCAATTTTATCGAACGATATCCAGAACGATGATGGAAGTTTTAGCAAAACATCCCGTTTTAGCTTATTATGGGAAATACTAAAGTTGAAGTGATTTACGTCCCGAGAGATAATGAGATTGCAGGAAGACGTAGTGAGCGAAATTACTTACCTTTGAAAATGAACATTTCTATAAAAAAGAGACAGTTTGTGGTTTTCTTTTCATTATTATATCATTTTGAAAAAAAAACGTTTAACTTATGATCAAACTGCAGATAAAAAATACTTAGGAAAGAAAAATATTTATTTAGAAAACGTATAAAAATTTAAACGCAGCGGGACTCGAACCCGCGCCTCCCGGAAACCGACCTGGTCGATGGCGCGGGTTCGACTCTCGTTACGTTCAAATTTTTATACGTTTTCTAAATAAGTATTTTTCTTTCCTAAGTGTGGAATAACACTTTAAAAAATGTTATAAATAAAAAAATACTTCTTGAATCTAATTCCCTGGTTAATGTTGTTTGTTTGTTTAGCTTCACGCTGTAATATCAACAGAAGTGTCTTAATAAGAACGGAGTATCTTAATACTATGTTCCCAGGTTTTCTCTGCCTACTCTTCTATATGCGGGACATATTAAGCTAAAAAAATATAGATTCCTCCAATCCCGAGATTGGATCTACTCTTCAATTTTTACGTCACTCAAGACAGTATTATATTACAAGTTCATTAATAAACGTCACCCAGCCGAGCTTTATTTAAATACCATTGACAAGGGTGCTTTAGAATTATAAATGGTTATGATGGTAATTTTTTTCATATTTGTTCTGTTCATCGTTTACTTAAAATGAAAGCTAACTAAAATGCGAATTATTTGACGGTAAACTTATTATACTAATATTATATATATGAATGTAAGTTTGATTGTTACGCTTTCACGCCAATATTACTCAACCGATTAGCATAAATTTTTGTACATATATTCTTAGAGGTGTTAGAAAGGACATAGGATACGATATTTTTTAAAAATATATATATTTAAAAAAATATCCTTTGGCCTAAAATATCCATTATCCATTATAATATAAAAAATTTAAGCGAGCGAAGCCGCGTTTGGGTATGTGGTGAGAAAATAAATTTAAATAATAATACTACAATACGACATATTTATAACGTTTCACATGTTTATAAGGCAATATTTTTTGTTTTAAGAATGTTTTATAATTTTTTAATATAATTTATATTAGACATTTACGGTACAAATTGGTAAGATCAACGTTTTACAAAATTTCACGAAGATTATTTATTATAGGAACTCTAAACTCTCTATCTACTGTGGCGCAGTGAGACTTGCAGGAGCAAGCATGATGGCCATGCGTTCGATCCTCACTTCTATTACTATACACGCAGTGCCTCTAATTTGAGCAGAAATATATACATTGAGATATACATTCAGTATTTTGTAAAATTTATGATTAATTTAGAACCAAGTTTTTTAACCACAACTCGGCAAATTTCTAAAGAGCCTATATAAGGGTGTATTCTATTAAATAAAGCCTGGCTGAGTTTCACAAGCTCCATTAGGGCTCTTAGTTGAAGCGCCGCGGGCAACGAGTGGCGCACCTACCTGTCTGCTTATATAGTAGTAATTAAGAAATGCAAACGTTTGGTACTCAAACTTCGTCGAGTTTCATCATGTCATGTCTTAGTACCAGAAGAGGAAGGAAAGGAAATTAATATAATATAAATAATTTTAGGGTTACGTAGGTTTTAAGGAAAAAAGGAACCTTTATAAGATCACTCTGTTGTCCGTTCGTCCGTCTGACTGTTTATCTGTCAAGAGCCTTTATATTGGGAACGCTTAGATATATCGAGTTGAAATTCAAACCATACACTTAAATCTACGATCCCTTGATTTCCAGAAATAATCGTATTTTTACATTTACTTAAAAAAAGATATGGCCGTTTATATTGCAAAAAACGCGTGTTTCGACACTATAAAGGGAATCAAAATTAATAGGGTACCTCCTGAGGTTAACCTAGAATTATGAAATTTGGCATCTAGCATATACAGACAGTACTAGTTAAAGAAAAATTTAAAACTATATAAAAGAGAAAAAATATAGAACAATGTACTATGATAATTGTAAATTTTAGAACATTATGTTCAGAGACTCTTTCTCTATTTATAAAAATAGCATCTTACTTTTCTAATAGAGATAGAGAGTTAAATTAAAAAAAAAACATTGTAAAAGCAGTTCAATTATTATATACATATTTTCCAATTATTTAATATACATACGTAAAGGAAAGAGAACGTTTATAAAATCCAAAAATTAAATTCAGAACGTGGAACAATGTTTAAGTGAATATTCTTGTATCCATTTGAATTATTAAGGTACATTATTGCGACTCAAGGAGACTTTGCTCTCCTAGTAAAGAGATAAGTCGTCGTAAGCCCTCACATTTTTCCTTTATTTCTTATATTTATGTAGAGCTGATAGGACAGGCTCAATATTATAATTTTACCATCACTTGGGTAATTGTAGAGATATTTTTATAAAGACGAGAGAAATATTTTAAATTAAAATATATTATTTTTAAACTTCACGCTGTAACTCGCATGTGGCGGGGTATGCTTCTCAGTTTCCGAATTCTGGAGGTATTGCCTGTTGAGTGTTGGAACTCAACGCCGCCCTTTGTCTCAACACCAAAGCAAAAAATTAAAATCTCTATATATAATAAGACAGTAGAAATATTTTGTCTGTACATTTAGTAATTTTGACTGAAATGGATAGAGGGACACTTTAAAATAATAATAGAAAGTAAAAATATATTTTTTTAATTTCTTGTCTGTCTGTCTGTCTGTCTGTCGACATATTTTTGTCCACATTTTTCTCTGAAAGTACTGAACCGATTGACTTCAAAATTTCACCAATTGCTTTATTACTTAACTACTAAAGTTTAGTACATCAAAATCGGTTCATTAAAAAAAAGTTATCGTCATTTGAAAGAAGTCGTAATTAATTCAACACAGAGATAAAGAACGATCTTGAAAGAAATATCAAGTAAATACAAAGATTTTTTGGTAGGTTCGTTCATATAATAAATGTAACTAATTTAAAAACTGTACAGGAGTTAATATGCAATTATTACAGTTATTTTACAAAGAATATTATGAATCCTTCAAATCAATAATTTAACATTTAAGGCTGTTTCTGAACGAGTAAATTAAATTATTCACTGACATCAGCACATTTAACAGAGTATATTATATAGGTAAAAAGAACATAAATTTACAAAAATATATACGTGTAATAAATAATTAGCTTTATGTATATTTTATAAATATCAAATATCAACAATGGTCGTATTTTTTTATTTAAAACAATCAAAAATTCTTGAACGATAATGTCGTAAAAAATCATATCAGAAGTCATTGTCAATCAATTCTTTAATAATTTTTAATTCGTATTAAATCAATAATCAAGTATTTTAAGCGGACGAAGCCGTGGGCGAGCCGCTAGTATTAAATATTTCATTGCCTCGAGTAGGAATCGAATTCATAGCCTGTCGAATGTGCCTCTTTAAAATATTTATGTAATTAATTTTTTTTATACTTTTGTAATGATTGCACAATTGATTGTAAAAAACCTACTGACAGGATAAAACTGGTTTTTTAATAAAATATAAATTAAATTAATTATTATTGTATGTGTCCAACGTACAGTATTTTTACTATATTAGTATTAGAGATGTTAAAGAAAATTTATTTTATTACGACGCACATAAAATAACGACTAAAACTACTAAAATAAAATCCTATAACAATGCCAACGGTTAACATTTATAGATATTATGGCCTTTTCGACTCGTACAGTGTAGAACTAAATTGTACTAAAATATTAATGTTATTATTTGGAACTTTTATGAAATTCCTAACTTTATATGATTTTGTGAGGTCAGTCGTAGCGCGGCGGCATGAAGTGTGACTGTAAAACCGACTGATTGTGGATTCGAACTCCAGAGTTCGGCAGTAAGTGGGGAACGGAGTGTCGTAACACTAGGTTCCCTCTGCCTACCCTGCTGTGTGCGGGATACAGCGTGAAGCTGATTTTGATTTTTTTTATATTTATTTTTTATCACTTTGTGCCGCTGCGCCACGACTGGCCTCAAAAAATAAATATGATTTTTTATGAAATCGTCATGGTTTTTTTTAAATCTTTTTTCCCAAAGGAAGTTATGTAATAAGTGATTTTCAACTGTATAAATTGCTAATGATATATAAGAATGCTGGTATTTATTAAAAGCTAGAGCGCTAAATGAAAATATTAATAAATAATAATTCATTCCCCCGAGTGAGGAATGAACTCACAACATCCTTGTGCCCCTGCACCACGAGAGCTTTACAAAAAATTTTAAAGACATATAAGTTTGTTTGTATATTTTCAATATATTCAACAAAAAAAAATTATAGCAGTAATATCTTTTTTAAATTCCAATAAAATATATATTTAAATTTAAGTTTCGTTTTTAATATTTTGTTAAATTGTGCAGTTAGATAACAAACTATAAGTACATTGAGATTAAAATTTTCCTTTTGTAACTGTAGGGAAATTTTGGTATGCTTTACTAAGCGAATTTCGACTTGGCTTTGACTTTATTAGAGTTGCCTGTACAAGCACTAGTTCATAAGTAGCGTCAGTGCTTTTAGAAGAGTGTATAATTTAACTGCTCTTAACTATGTTTCGTGGTTTTGTAACTAAATATAAATAATATTAATAAAAATAATAATAATAAAAATAAAAAAATATACTTTTTTTATTTTCAAGCAACATAGGCTCATAGTTAGTTAGTACAATGAATTACTTAAGAACTATGTTAGTAAAATAAATAATATTACCAAGATATAAAATTTTAATTTGATTTATAAAAAATTATTTTATAAAAATCTGAATTTGATTTATTTATTTTATAAAATTTGATTATACAATTAAGTATTGTCGGAAAAGATGTAATAATGTATATATTTTACTAAGTAGTCAATTCCGGATTATAAATCACAGAATATTGACTATTATTATGTACCTTCCTAGCACAGAAGTTTTGTATACAAATACGGTTCCTTAATGTAGAGAAAGATTGTAACTTGTACATTCTTCTCTTGTGCCTACAGAAAGAAATGCTGAATACTGCTAGAAATGACTGCATATTTCTTATATAAATGTTTCCTAGTATGAATTTTATAATTGCGACTTTCAAGTACACAGTATATATAATATTTGCATATTTTAATCGATTACATTATTTTTGTTTACAGCTTTACGTTGTATATTATAGGGTAAGCCAAGTATAATATTTAGACACTCCAGTCCCCAGTTTCCATTGAATTCTGAAGACATTTCGTCCTAACTAGTACTTAATGCCGCGCTTTGCTTCAACACTAGAGCGAAGAAATGGATTGAAATGAATTAATTAATAAAAAATCTTCGCGTAGGAATCGAACTCACAACCTCACGCTTGTGCCCCTGTGCCACGGCTGGGCTCTATTATTGGTTTAAAAAATTATTAATTTACGCCATTCTATAAAGCAATTGTCTCACCTTAACACAGCGTCCAGCAATATTCTACTAGGTTTGCAATGCTAATAGCCACTTTACCGTACACGTAAATTAAAATTAAACTAGAATAGTGTAATATCTTAATAAATTAAATAAAATATATATTTCTTTAAATTGTTTTTTAATATTTTTTTGTATCATTCAGAGAATTCGATGTATCCTGAACACAAAATCAACGTCAACCGTGTAAATTAAGAGACATCAATAGGCATGATAAAAGCTAGCAGAAATAAGAAAATTATAAATTTAATAACGATAAAAATAATAGATTATAAAAACGGATTCAGAGGCCAGTCGTAGCGCAGGGGCACAAAGTGACTGTAAAATGGACTGGTTGTGGGTTCGATCCCTACTCGAGGAAATGAAATATTTATTTACATTTATATTTTCATTTCTTCACTCTGATTTTGAGGCAAAGCGCAGCGTTGGGCTCCGCCACTCAAAACGCAATGCCTCCAGAACTCGGCAGAAAGTGGGGAACAGAGTGTCTTAACACTAGGTTTCTTCTGCCCACTATTCTGCTATGTGCGGGATACAATCGAGAGCGTGAAGCTGATTAAGTTAGCGAAGCCGCAAGCAGATTCTAGAGTTATACTTGTAAATCTTCCTATTGAATCACTCCTATTAATAAATTAATTTTTAACAAAAAAAACTGACTTAAAACATAAAACTAGAAAGTAAAAAATAATTTTACATAAAGTAAAACGTACTTTGATTTTGTAAAAAAAGAATATTTAAAAAAAGATTTTATAATTTCGAATTTAGGAAAGCGACTATGTTTTATACTATGTAGCGATGTAAGATTGACTATCAAATACGACAAGCCGCCATGTTATGTTGAACGCCAGTTACAGCGATTTACGTCACGCCTTGTTAAATAAACAAGAAGATATTTTGTATTGTACACTAGAGGGCGCGCACGGCTTCGCCCGCTTATTAGGAGCGAATTCTAAAAAAAACACGAAACACGTGTTCAATAAAATATTTTTAACAGTCTGAATTAAATTTTTTATAAAAATCGGTGGCAATTTAAAGATTTTTCCATATAAACTTTCAACCCTTATTTGAACCCTTAGGGGGGTGAATTCTTAAAAATCATGAAACACGTGTTCAATGAAGTATTTTTAAGAGTCTGAATTTCAAATTTTATAAAAATCGGTACAGATTATTTTTTTTTCCATACAAACTTTCAACCCCTATTTCATCCCTTTAGGGTTAATATTTTTCAAATTCCCTTCTTAGTGGATGTCCAGAATATGAAAATAAACATCTGCCCAAATTTCACGTTTCTACCATCAGCGGTTACGGCTCTGCGTGCGTCTTACCTCAGTCAGTCAGCACAAGTCCTTTTATATATATAGATACTAGCGGACCCGGACGCGGCTTCGCCCGCTTAAACTTTACGAATGCTTATAGATATATTTAGGAAATTGTTTGTGAAAATATGTAACTAATTTAAATAAAAAAAATATAAGTAAACGTAACCATAGTAAAATATTAATAAAAAAACTAAACAAAACCAGCTACATTATTAATAATTTTATCTCTTTCTGTCTTTCTATTTCCCCGAGCTAATATCCAGAATAACTGAACTAATTTTTATTGGACTTTCAGTGATCGATTTTACTGATTTACCCGGGAAAAATCTTTTTACTCGTTTTCCTTGCGCGCGTACATAGATACTATATGAAATAACTAAAGTCCTTTCTACATTAAATATGATAAGTTTTGCGAGCAATATCAAATAAAATCCCAGAAATTAGTTTTCTGGGATTTTATTTATTACTACACTATAATACAACAAAAACCCGATAAATATAAAGTAAATTAATTAAAATGGTTACTTGTTGTTACTATGTTACTTTGCTCAAGCTTCAGAGATAAATATGGTATGTGTATCGCGGACTTTTTTAAACATTATTTAAAGGACAATATTTTTGTAAAACATTATTTTTATGTATCTCATAAGGTTGAGTCGGCGCACGCCATGTATCGTTAAGCAAGCTCATTTTGGGTGACGTTTGCTTATAACAACAAATAAACTTTGCAAACCGTTGCTTAGCAACGGTCGGTTGTTATTAACATGGCGGAATAAATTGCCTGTCAAATTGAAAAATATTTTAATATATTAGTATATATCGACAATATTACAAATATGAGAAAAAAAGTAACCTATGTTCATCCGAAGACCCTCAAGTATCTCTGTATGAGTATTTTATTACAATTGAATTAGCGGTTTGGCCCTGATTGCGGCACAGACAGACAAACAGACAGACAGACAGACAGAGTTACTTTCGAATTTATAATATAGGTATGGATGGTACTGACAGATTACTCAGATTTGACGTCTTATTCGACGCTATGATACTGCGACGCGTTTTAGTGCGATTTTTGAACTTTTAATTATTATTTTTTTTCATACTCTTGTTTTCTTTTTCATACTATTTCTTTCTAAACTGTTGAGGTATCGTCATTAATTTCTTTAGATATGGGTTTAAAATATTTACCCTATATGCTGTTCCCGTAAAAGGAGCGCTGACGCTTCCAGCCTGTATATTATTACTCAATATCTGCCGGAACAGTTTCTCATCTGTCATCGTGCCTATTATCGATATGAAATTTAAAATTTTCGATACATTATATACATATTTTGGAATACATTTTAGTTTTTTTTTATTATGTTGGTACATAATTTTTTTATTCATATATGAAATTACATTTAAATTTTTTTTAATAGCGAAATTTAATAATAATTTATTCAATTAATAGACTATCTTTGTCTTGTATCAATGTAATCGATTGTACTTTCGTTATAATTTTACTATCAAATATCTATAAAACAATGTAAATAATGATTTTGTTAGTCAAATTTAAATTTCTTTAAAGACAAACAAAAGAAATTTCTCCAATTACATCTCCAAAATGACGTGATTATGAATAATTCAAACAATGGATTGCTCAAACTTTACATAATGATCCATCTTCAGATTTGTTCATTTAATTGAGAGTTCTTGTCAATACTAATCTAATATTACTCAAGTCTCTTGTTAATTAATAAGGACTTTAAAAAGTTACAATATTATAAAAAAACCCGATACTGGCCCACCGAGGGGTGGATGCCAATTTCAGAATTATAGTTTATCGGAAAGTACACCTTATAAAATTTGTCATACTAAGGTTTCCATGTGTACGCATTTCATGTGTTATGAAATAAATTACAAATATATTTTTTCTATAAAATATCTATAAATTTTACACTTTTCGAAATTTTTTCTCTATTTGTATTGTAAGTTCGTCATAATAGTAGTTTCAACCATGTAGGTTTTAATAACATGGCGTATTTTGTTGTTATTATTGTGCGTCCAGAGACTGTAGATATAAATATTTGATTTTAATTCAGCTTGATACCTCCGCGCGTTGAAATTAGATATTGGCTACATCGTTGTATTTTCTTAAAATCAGTTGTATAATAAAATGAATGTTTATCTGTCATGTCATGTTCATTTATGTCTGTTTCAAAGGTATCATTGTCACAGATAATTAAATATGTATTTGTATAAAATTGATTTTAAAAAAATAAGTCCCACTGAGTTTCTTGCGCTGGTTCTTCTCAGGTCTGAGGCATTAACTTTAGTGAACTGGTGGTAAATTATTTGATGTTCAAAAAATGAAGCATGTACCTTCTTATTTTGAATAAAATTATTTGAATTTGAATTTATCTTAATGCGCCCGTTCCGTAATAAATGAAATATAAGACATATAAATTAACTTTAATCACCATATACATGTACATAATATGAATATATGGAGCATATTTAAAATGCCACATATTATTCAGTAGCTCTACTTCAACTTTGCAAGTTGTCACCAGCTGCAATGGAGTGCAGGATGTTTACAGCCGCGCCGAGGCATTATTTAACAAGTCAACAAACAACTTCACCTCGGGCGGAGATGGCCGTTAGGGCGGAAATGACTCGGCGACGACTTTACTTATATTTACTCTTTTTGTGAAACTTAATTCTTAAGACTGCTTATGAATTATAGTCTTTCTCGGTGAGCCATTCAGTAATGAACGTTTTTGTGAAGACAATTTACTTTATCTTAAGTTACTTTTCAATTTTGTGCCAACCCGTGCGTGGATATGAGATCATTGTAGGTGGTTGATTAGAAGGAAGATATATTACACACTTAATTATAAAATTGGACTTGTGTTGGTGTGTTGAGCTGCGACTACTGCTATTAGTATAAGATTTTTTTATTGACATAACATATTTTGTCCATCCATTTTTGATACGAACGATATATCGTTCATATCAAAAATGGCGTCTATAGTGCCCGATTCTGGCTGAAATCCAACCATATTGAGACTCAGAGATAGTATACTCTCGAAGAGCTTCATATACATATATACTTCATACATAGGACAGATAGAAAAGGGGGAAGGATATTTATCTGTGTTCTAATGTCTTGTAAATTGAAAAAATCACGGAAATTCGCAATTGAACAAACTTATTTAAGTTGAAATCATCACAGACAGTGTTCGCGACGTCGCGATGTCCTCGCGTTCGCCGACTTGACACGACATGTAGTTGCAAGTTCTTAGTAGCGTATCGTGACTCGTGACATCATACAATTCTAGTTTTAAGTATTATTTAATATTTTCTAAATTAGTAATATGTTTAATAATTAATAACATAAATAAAATTATAAATACATATAAGTATCATCTTTTAGTTTTATATAGAAATTCTCGAATTTGTATTGCAATTATATATAGTTTTAATATTGTTTACCGAGCTAATTATTTTAAGATAATAAGTACTTTCGTATCGTAAAATTCATTATTAATTATTGTGACTGTAAAACCGACTGGTTGTGGGTTCGATCCCCCCTCGAGGAGATGAAATATTTACTTCAATTTATATTTCCATTTCTTCGCTCTGGTGTCGAGGTTAAGCACGGGGTTGAGTTCTGCCACCCAACACGCAATGCCTCCAGAATTCGGCAGAAAATGGGGAACGAAGGGTCTTAACACTAGGCACCCTCTGCCTACCCTGCTGTGTGCGGGATACAGCGTGAAGCTAATTTAATTTATTTTAATTTTTAGTTATAGATTTCTATAGAAAAATAACTGATATTTAAGTGCTTAATGTTTGTAAATAATTATTAAGAGATTTTATATCATAATAACTTCTGTGTATCTATAGCGGCTTTTGTGAAATACGCTATTTAATAATATTTTATATTTTTAATTATGGAATGAAATTAAAGTTCCAGAATATTGTGGAAAAATAGTCCAAATTTATTTAACACTTAATAAGATATACAAAGAGAATAATTTTACACACTCACAGAAGGAAAGAAAGAATTTTAAAGAAATAGTAAAAGAAACAGATAAGCAAAACAGATACGTATTAGCAAGAAGATAAGGCTTAAAATTGAATACAAGCAATGAGTACAATATTAAAACAAGTGAACGTCGCAAGCGATAGTAGCCGACTCTTTACTCGTAGCTAGCAAGCAGGCTACGTCACGCACAGCAAAAAAACTCGAAACAAGTTTGTCATGCGAATGCGCTGCGTGCGGATGATTTATAATAAATATAAATATTAACAATTTAGTTTTAAGTAAATTTGAAAATAGAATGTAGTGTAAGTATATAATATTAATATCGAATGAAATAGAAGTTTACATGTATTATTATTATTATTATTATTAATTAATTTTGTTAAAAGATAATATTCACTACAGTACTCCCCCCCAGAGACCTGGTTAAGGGCGATAGTAGTCTGGAAATCTAACTGTTCTGCCGCTGCGTGTCCGCTTCTCAGGTTTCTGCTCCACATCAGACTGAGAGATTGCCTTTGGTGCAGTAGCTGGTCGGTTTAATACAGGAACGGCCTCTCGCGTAACATATGCGGGCTTGAGCCTGTCCACACTCACGTTGTTAAGCTTACCACATATGTTTATCTGAAAATATTTAGGCGTCCTTTTAAGAACCTTGTACGGGCCTGCATATGGTGGTTCCAGTGGCTTGCGGACGTGGTCCTGCCGTAAAAAAACATGTGTTGAGTCTGCAAGGTCGGCCGGCATATGAAAAGGACCTGTCCTATGCCATGACGTGGGCTTCGGCGAGAGTCGTGCCATACCAGCACGAAGACGAGTAACCAGATTTGTGATATCACCTGTCTTGTAATCTTCAGAGGGTGCGAGAAATTGCCCTGGAAGACGAAGGGGCTCCCCGTAAACCAGCTCAGCTGCTGAAGCCTGAATGTCGTCCTTCCAGGCGCTACGGATGCCCAGCAGCACTAACGGCAGTGCTTCCGTCCAGGTTGAAGAGGGATGGCACATGATAGCTGCTTTTAGCTGCCGATGGAGTCTCTCGATCAAGCCGTTGGAAGCTGGGTGATATGAAGTGGTTCTAAAATGATGTGCACCAATCATGGCTGATAGTGCCTTGAAGAGATGCGACTCGAATTGACGTCCCCTATCGGTTGTAATTCGAAGAGGGCAACCAAATCTTGCTATCCAACCAGAGAGAAGGGCGGCAGCACAGGAATCAGCTGTGATGTCTTTGAGTGGGTATGCCTCAGGCCATCGTGTGAAACGATCGATGACTGTAAGGCAATACCTGAAATCAGACGAAATTGTTAAAGGTCCGACGATGTCGAGGTGGATGTGTGCAAACCTCGACGTAGGAGTTGGGATTGAGGATAAGGGAGCAAGGGTATGACGGTGAACTTTGCTCTTTTGACAAAGTATACACTCTCGTGTCCACTCTCTACAGTCCTTGCGAATCCCTGGCCATACGAATCTCTGTGTTACCAGTCGCACTGTAGCTGTCCTACCAGGATGGCTCAAGCTGTGTAACGCTTCAAAAACTTGTCGGCGAAATTTCTCAGTAATGAACGGGCGTGGAGAAGACATTGATACGTCACAGTAGATCTTCTGGTTAGAGTCTGGCAAATCTACCTTAACCAGTTTTAACGATGAGCCTTTTTGAAGCAGACCTAGCAGTTCAGGATCAGTATCTTGAGCAAATGCCAGAACCTGGTAATCAATGAAATGACTCACCTCCTCCAGTCGTGACAGTGTATCAGCCACTACGTTCAAACGTCCTGGTAAGTATTGAATGCTGGTTGTAAACTGTGAAATATAGTCAAAGTATTGATACTGACGCGGTGAGCATTTCTCCCTATTAATGTTGAATGCATAGGTGAGAGGTTTATGATCAGTGTGAATCACAAAGTTTCTAGCTTCAACCATGTGTCGAAAATATTTAATGGCTTCATAAATAGCTAAAAGCTCTCGGTCGTAAGGACTATATTTTTTTTGTGCAGATGTTAATTTCTTAGAAAAGAAACCAAGAGGTTGCCATACGTTGTTGACACGTTGCTGAAGTACTGCTCCAATACCGACATCAGATGCATCAGTGGCAATAGCCAGCTCTGCAGATGAATCTGGATGAGCCAATAACGTGGCTTGAGATAAACAAGTCTTACATTTATCAAAAGCTTCCATCATCTCTGGTGTCATTGTGATCGGCCTAGCTCCTTTCATCTTGGGTCCTAAAAGCGCAGAGTCTAATGGTGCTTGAATGTTTGCGGCGCCGGGAATAAAACGACGATAAAAGTTAAACATACCAAGGAAACGTCTTAATTCCTTAGCAGTTTTAGGCACGCTGCACTCCTGTATGCTTTTTACGTTCGTTTCTAAAGGTTGAGTCCCAGAACCTGACACTAGGTAACCAAGAAATTTTACCTGTCGCTGCCCGAAGACACATTTGGATGTGTTTATCAAAACACCATACTCCTTGAGCCTGGTGAAGAGTAGTCTGAGATGGCGCTGATGTTGCTCTTCAGAACTGGAAAATACCAAAATGTCGTCTAAGTAACCAAAACAAAACTCATCAAAGTCACGTAGTACTTCGTCCATGAACCTTTGAAAGGTTTGTGCTGCATTGCGCAGTCCGAAGGTCATGTACGGGAACTCAAAAAGTCCAAAAGGAGTTGTAATGGCTGTTTTGTGGATATCATCGACGTGTACTGGTATCTGATTGTACGCCTTAACCAAGTCGATAGTTGAAAATACCGAACAACCAGAGAGTTGGTAGGAAAAATCTTGGATGTGGCGTATAGGATACCTGTCAGGAACTGTGCGAGCATTGAGTGCTCTATAATCACCACATGGTCTCCATCCGTCGTCCTTCTTCTTAACTAAGTGCAGAGCAGAAGACCACGAACTGTTAGACGAGCGGGCAGTTCCCTGTGAGAGCATATCATCAAATTCTTTTTTGGCCGCTTTCAGTCTAACTGGGTCTAAACGACGAGGTCTACTGGTAACTGGTGGTCCGGGTATGGTATTGATGTAATGTACAGTATTATGCTTAGGTAGGGAAGACGTACCTGATGGTCTCGTTACCTCTGGGAACTCATGAAGCAGCTGATGGTATTTGGATTCTCCCGAAATGGCTTTGACTGACGCAAGGTCATCGGAGATATTTTCTTGTAGTGCTTGCACTGACAGTGTAGTTGTTCCATCGACGAGGCGCTGATATCTGCAATCTACAAGAAGATTATAAAATATCAGAAAATCTACGCCAATAATCGGCTTTGAAACATCAGCGATGGTAAATTTCCAGGTGAAAGTACGTCGCAGTCCTAGGTCCAAGTGCAATAACGTAGGACCATATGTATGAATGACTGTACCGTTGGCTGCCATAAGTTCATACTTCGTCTTGGTACAGGGCGCCTTGGTAGCCAACCGTGGAAAAACGCAGAGATCAGAACCAGTATCTATGAGGAAAAGCATTTTTGAAATACGGTCGGTAATAAAAAGACGGCCTGTAGGTAAAGGGCAGACGTTGGCCGCTACTTCCGGCTGCCCAGAGAGTTTTCCGACTCTCCGTAAGTACATGGCAGTACACATTTTTTTGCGTTGGAACCAAATTTAAAATGGTACCAACATTTTTGGTGGGAAGTTAACTTCCGACGATGCCTGGAATGGCTCCGGGAACGCTCTCTGAACTTGAATGGTATCGAATTGTGACGTACCTGGGTCGAGAGTTCAGATACCTGCTTGGTCAGGAGTTGGATCTGCTTGGCCATTTCTTCCAACATGGAGGGTGCAGGGGGTGTGGCCATCGCAGACGTGCTTGCGACTTGTGGTGATGAGGGTGCTATTTCGTGCACCTTGTCTGCCAGGTCAGCTAATTTTTCAATAGGTAGATCAGGCTGCGAAGCTATAACAGTTTGAATGTTTTGTGGTAATCTACTAGACCATAATGTTTTTAAAAAATCTTTGGGAACAGACAAACCCGCAAGATCTTGTATGTATCGCAGAAACTGCGATGGCTTGCGATCACCTAGTTGCTCATGCCTCAGCAACTGCATCACCTTCTTTTCTTGAGACGCAGATAGTCTTTTAATGAGCTGCGTTTTAAGAGTGACGTATTTATCCGTCTCGGGAGGAGAAATTATTATATCCTTCACCTCGACAGCAAATTGATTGTCCAACTGAGCGGCAACGTAATAAAATTTTGTAGCATCACTTGTTATATTAGATAAAGCAAACTGACCTTCAATTTGTGAAAACCAAAGGGCTGGTTCTTCCGGCCAGAATGGTGGAATACGCACGCCAATCCTACAAACGTTGGATGTAGTCGCGTCCTCCATCGTGTACTAGAGGTCACCTTGCAAAGGTCGTCAAAATGGCCTCTTGCCGTTTTTAATCTTCTCGCCAGCAGAAAACGTAGATATTTAATGTAGTGTTCACTAATTTCGGGGTCACCAATATAGCGGCTTTTGTGAAATACGCTATTTAATAATATTTTATATTTTTAATTATGGAATGAAATTAAAGTTCCAGAATATTGTGGAAAAATAGTCCAAATTTATTTAACACTTAATAAGATATACAAAGAGAATAATTTTACACACTCACAGAAGGAAAGAAAGAATTTTAAAGAAATAGTAAAAGAAACAGATAAGCAAAACAGATACGTATTAGCAAGAAGATAAGGCTTAAAATTGAATACAAGCAATGAGTACAATATTAAAACAAGTGAACGTCGCAAGCGATAGTAGCCGACTCTTTACTCGTAGCTAGCAAGCAGGCTACGTCACGCACAGCAAAAAAACTCGAAACAAGTTTGTCATGCGAATGCGCTGCGTGCGGATGATTTATAATAAATATAAATATTAACAATTTAGTTTTAAGTAAATTTGAAAATAGAATGTAGTGTAAGTATATAATATTAATATCGAATGAAATAGAAGTTTACATGTATTATTATTATTATTATTATTAATTAATTTTGTTAAAAGATAATATTCACTACATATCTTTTATAAATTTCTAATAGTAAATAATTAAATAGTATATTAATTTACATTTAATGAAATATATATTTTTGTATTCTTTTAGTATGTATAAATTATAAAAGCGTCCGATAGATAGTTATTAAAATATAAGCAAAAACTTGTAATAATCATAGTGAAAACATTAGCTTAAATAGAGATAAAACGGATCGGTGGCTTGCGGCTATTTTTACGGTATAGCTCCGCGCAAGGATAGGTAGCAAAGACGCGCGGTCGTGGTCGGACAACCAGTTCAAGCATATACAGGGTGGAAGTGTCAGCACCACATTGAATGAAACCACATTTTTAAATACTCTATAAAAGCCTTATATAATTCAGAAAAAAATAAATTCCCAAAAATGAAAAAGTTTTTTTTTCAAACAAAATAAATAATAAAATTGTCATTTTAAAACAAAACGCCATTTGTAAGGATGACGCACGCACACATAAACCTATCAAAGGAACACCGCCGCACACGCCTCATTTCGAAATCGAGTCGTATGTATTGGCGATAAAGTTCAAAGTTGTTTAACCTTTAGTAGTATTTTTGTAGTAGTAAGTGTTTATGTGAGGCCGGTCGTGGCGCAGCGGCACGAGGTGTGACTGCAAAACCGACTGGTTGTGGGTTCGATCCCCACTCGATAAATTTATATTTCCATTTCTTCGCTCTGGTGTCGAGGTTAAACACGGCGTTGAGTTCTGCCACTCAACACGCAATGCCTCCAGAATTCGGCAGAAAGTGGGGAACGGAGTGTTAACACTAGGTTCCCTCTGCCTACCCTGCTGTGTGCGGGATACAGCGTGAAGCTATAAAAAAAAAAAAAAAGTGTTTATGTTATTGGGATTTATACGTAATCGCGTCACACGAAATACAGGTATGGATAAAAATCGTGAAATCTTGATTAATTTCTTTAGGTATAGGTTTGAAATATTTTACCCTATATGCTGTTCCTTAAATAGAGCGCTGCCTCTTCCACCCTGTATAGTGAATAAGAAGACAACACAGGGCATCAGCGGCTCGTTCATTCGAGATCCGCCCATCCGGTACAGACAGATTCTTATATTTTATTTGTATGCTTAGATGTATACATATAAGTAAAATGTAATTTTAGTCTTTGTAGAATTCATTATGGGCATTAAACATTTTTAAGACATTTTTAAAATATTTTTAGATAAAATTCGAAGGCAAGCAAGTACTATAAGTTGTATTTTTATTGTACACACAATATATATAAATTATACAATTACTCTTAATGAAAATTTTCATCTTAAAATGGAAAACTAATTCACTATGCCATGAGCAATGTGAAAAAGTACCTTCTTATATTAAAGTGTGTTTAAAATTTCAACAATACTTAACTAAAATTTACTTAAGCATGGCCGTCGGGGTGCAGTGACACAAGTGAATAATTATTAGTCATACATAACACACAAAGCCTCAAAAATTGACTCACTCAAAAAAGAGTGTCCTAACACTATGATCCCTCTGTCTACTCTGCTATATGCGGGATACAGCGTGAAGCTGAAATAAAAGAAAAAAATATATATTTTGACAATTACATAAAAAAATAGCCTTATTGCTATTTACCCATATGCGGGATACAGCGTGAAGCTGAAATAAAAGAAAAAATATATATTTTGACAATTACATAAACCAGATAGCCTTATTGCTATTTACATTTTAAAAGTATTACTCCTACACTCAGATCTACAGACGACAACTAGACTACTTTGTACCGTACTTAACGATCATAAGCTCACTAATGGCTTCGCCTTCAACGCTGGTAGCTGGCAATCTATTGAGTCATTAAAATTACCTCCTAGCTGGGCATTTTATAGTTATTACTATGCACTTTTATAAACAAACTGTATTTAGAAGAAACAGACCATATAATAAAAAAATATTTTGCTGCAGTTTGAAGTATCTATTTGATCCAAGGAGAAAAAGTATATATACAGAAAACTGTTAATAACTAAACCGTTGTGTTGTATGACGACGTCGAAAAGCGATCTTCGAAGAGAAGAGAAGAAGAGAAGAGAAGAAGCGAAAAAAGGCGAATATGAGTTACGTATATCATTCAATCCGAAAAATTCAAATCGATCATTTTTTGAATAGATACGACGTAATTTTTTTGCAATTATTTCACAATTACTAAAAAAAATATTTTTTTCAGCTTCACATACTCAGCAGAGTGGCGGAGAGAACCCACACTTTTGCTTTGATTTTAGAGCGAGGAAATGAAAATATTAATAAATAATAATTCATTTTTCAGAGTGGGAATCGAACCCACAATCATCGCGTTACAGCTTATATAGGGGTACACACTTGTGCCCCTATATAAAGTGATATTTATTATATTTGCTAATAAAATTTATCTCATAAAATATATTTATTTACTAAATAAGTAAAATAAAAATATCTTAAAAGATAGATCGGATTAAAACGGTGTTTTAATCAAATAGACATTCTGTACAATCTAAGTAGTTGTTTATTGGCGACGGGCGGTTCAGCTAAAAGTAATTACTAGAAGATTCGTGTCGCGACGTTCGCTAAAGTAACTCAAAAAGCAAGAACTTTTGTTGCAAATTTTTTTACTGTGTCGAAATTTAATGTGATTCATATTGATTTTTTTTATTTTTTATAATTTTTTTACATTTTTAAAAAAATATATATTATAATAAGATTTTTTACTTATATAGAGGTAGAGATAACCCTTATAACGAACTACCCTCGAACGATAATTCTTAGTAATTATCTTTGGGTAGCGGAAATTTGTAAAAATCTCCCTACAGAGATACTAACAACATAAATAAGCTGTAACAAGCGTATAAACATTTCGACGTAGCTTGGCGGGAACGTATGGCTTAGTGGTCAGAGCGCCTGGTCGGTTTCCAGGAGGCGCGGGTTCGAGTCCCGCTACTTTCAAATTTTTATACGTATTCTAAACTGGTAAATTATTGTTTTGGGAACAAAACCACCATAATTGCGCTTATAATTTTATTCATATACTAGCGACCCGCTCGCGGCTTCGCCCGCTTATACCACATAATTATTTACTTAACACATTGAAATATGTTCGTGTTTTGATATACCTATTATGTATGTTTGCAGCGCAATGAAGATTTTTTATGAGAAAGTTATTAAAACTTTAGGTCGCATTTTTGTATCTCCTATAAATCTCTTCTTCTTCAATTGAATGTTTGAAATAAAAACATAACTTATCGATACTCTCTCATATAACTCATCAGTGTCTGTACATAGAAGATATTACAATTAACAATGTAATAAAACTTGGTCAGTTGGTCTGTTTGTCTGTGCGTTTCTTCACGATAATCTCAGAAACTGCTTAACCGATTTAAATACTTTTTTTGTTTGTATTTTGGCAAACTGCCCTTAAATATTGAGTATTAGTTTTATTTTAATCAGCTTCACGCTGTATCCCGCACACAGCAGGTTAGGCAAAGGGAACCTACTGTTAAGACACTCCATTCTCCACTTTCTGCCGAATTCTGGAGGCATTGCGTGTTGAGTGGCAGAACTCAACGCCGTGCTTAACCTCGACACCAGTGCGACGAAATGGAAATATAAATTTAAGTAAATATTTCATCTACTCGAGTAGGGATCGAACCCACAAACAGTTAGTTTCACAGTCACACTTCCTGCCGCTGCGCCACGACTGGCCTCAACTGGACTGGACTTTATTTTAATCGGCTCACACAAAGTTAAAACCAGATACACGCTTTATCCCGCCTTTAGCAGGGCAACTTAGTGTTAAGATATTGCGTGTAATGTGTGACTGATGTGCGAACTGAAAATATTATTAAACGAAACTAAACTAAAATATTTTAAAGAAATTAAGCAATATACATCAACAGCGAAGACGTAGGTTTTTTTGTTAATTTCACGATGTTTATTCATATCTATATATATTCGTGTGACACGGTTACGCATAGATACCAATAACGTAAACACATATTACTACAAAAATACTACTAAAACCTTTAGAACTTTGAACTTTGCCGCCAATATCTGCGACTCGATTTCGGAATGAGGCGTATGCGGCGGTTTCCCTTTGATAGGTTTATGTGTGCGTGCGTCGTTGCCGACAAATTATATTTTATTTTACAACGATAATTTTATTATTTATTTTGTTTGAAAACATAACTTTTTTATTATTGGGTTTTTTATAGAGTAGTTAAAACTGTGGTTTTATTTAAAGTGGTGCTGACAAAAAAACTTTGTATAATTGAGCATATTTAATATTTATAGTATTTTTTTGGTTAACTAATACCAATAGTTATTACAACACTTGCGAAGTAAGCATATTTTAGGCAATTTTTAATTCTTATACCTTTTGAAAAACTACCAATATTCTTATAGTGAATAAATTATTTTTTCAAATTAAAAATAGTCTATGTTTTTCATTATAATGGCGGGAAAATATTCAAAACTAACAACCCGCTCGCGGCTTCGCCCGCTTAAACCACAAAATTATTTAATTAACACACTGAATTATGTTCGCGTTTTGATATACCTACAATGTATGTTCGCAACGCAAGATTTTTAATGAGAAATTTATTAAAACTTTAGGTCGCATTTTCGTACCCATGAGAATCTTCAATTGAATTTTTGAAATAAAAACACAACTTATCGATACTTACAATAAAATCCTAACTCATCGGTGTCTGTACATGGAAGATATTACAATTAACATTGTAATAGAATTTGGTCAGTTTGTCTGTTTGTCTGTGAATTTGTTCACGATAATCTCAGAAACGGCTTAACCGATTTAAATCCTTTTTTGTTTGCATTTTGGCAATCTCCCCTTAAATATTTAATATTAGTTTTATTTTAATCAGCTTCACGCTGTATCCCTCACACAACAGGTTCGGCAGAGGAACCCTAGTATTAAGACACTCCGTTCCCCACTTTCTGCCGAATTCTGGAGGCATTGCGTGTTCTCGTTCTTTCGTGTTCTCGTTCGCTCGACACCAGAGCGAAGAAATGAAAATATAAATTTAAGTAAATATTTCATCTCCTCGAGTGGGGATCGAACCCACAACCAGTCGGTTTTACAGACACACTTCGTGCCGCTGCGCCACGACTGGCCTCAACTGGACTGGACTTTATTTTAATCGGTTCACACAAAGTTAAAACCAGATCCACGCTTTATCCCGCTTTTAGCAGGGTAAAGATTATGCGTAAGATTATGAGATTATGTTGTAATGTAAGTATTAAGATATTGCGTATAATGTGTGACTGATGTGCGAAATTAAAATATTATTAAACGAAATGAAAATATTATTAAATTATAATTCAATCCTCCAAGTGAGGATCGGACCCACACCAGTCGCGTTACAGCCACAACTTTGGCCTTTAACAAAGAACAGAAGAGAAGCGCGTCAGCGCTCCTTTTACGGAAATAGCATATAGGTAAAATATTTTAATTCCATACCTAAAGAATTTAAGCAACAGTGTAGACGTAGGTGTTTTTTTCATTTCACGATGTTTATTCATATCTATATTTCGTGTGAGGCAGTTACGCTTTGATACCAATAACGTAAACACATACTACTACAAAAATACTACTAAAACCTTTAGATTTTAGAACTTTGAACTTTGCCGCCAAAACCTACGGCTCGATTTCGGAATGAGGCGTATGCGGCGGTTTCCCTTTGATAGGTGTATATGTGCGTGCGTCGTCCTTGACAAATTGTATTTTATTTTACAACGATAATTTTATCATTTATTCGCGGCTTTGTCCGCTTGAATTACATGATTACTCTTTTTCAGAAATATAGATATTACAAACAGCCTTAACTAATAATTAATTGATTTGGATAAGTACTCACGATATTATTTGCAAAATAACTTATCTAGCTCCTGTACAGTTTTTAAATTAGTAACATATATTATTAGTTAAATATATAATTGATATACAGAATATACGTAGAAAGCACGTTTTGCTCCCAAAAGTTATTTTTTTATACGTTTCTTAAAAAAATATTAATAACATAAACGAACGAACGAACTGAAGAACCTATTCAAAATATTTCTTTGAATATTAAGTCATTCTTTATCACTGTTATTTAACATAATTACGAATTAAGCTAGACTGTTACGAAGGTAATCTTCACCAACAATTCAATGTAGTTTACTTTGTAGTTAGTACTATGAACAATTGTACTTTAAAAATACGTAAATTTATCAACAGTCAAATAAATAAGACGTTTCTAAAGTCGTTCTTTTGGACTTACAATTGAACTGTAACCATTCGAACATTGTTAGAAAAATACTACTATGTTTATGTTAAATTTATTATAAGTATAGGTTAGACTTACATGACGTAATTAACGTTAAGCAAATAATAACTCAACAATATAATAATTTATTTCTTAATAATTTCTTTTTTTTTTTCAAATATTATCTTTAAAACTTTAAGTACATTATTTTTTGATAAAGTGTAACGGTAACCTTTCCAAACTATATTTTTTTTTATGCACAGCGCCATCTATTAAGATCCCATCACAATTAGTGATAGCGTTACGCGTATGGAAGAGAGTATCAAGATTCGTTAGTACCTACTATTTTTGTCAATAGATAGCGTTACTGGTGCCGATTTTTACTATCTCAAATATTAACTTCTTGAAAACATAAATACTTATATTGTTTGATAGAGTGAAGCGATCACAATGAAATAAACACTAAAACCTACCTTGATTTATTTGTAATTTTTATGTATAAAAATTGCTTAAATTTATTGTGTACTTTTTACGTGATACGTGTTCACATAAACAGACAAACAGACAAACAGATAAACAGACAAACAGACAAAAATTCCAAAAATGTTGGAAATGGATTCTGTTAATTATCCTTTAACACCCTGGCTATTTTTTTTTAAATACTTTCAATGTACAGAAACGACTTTTCTACAGATTTATTATAAGTATAGATTTTAGATATTTACATTGTTCATATACCAAACCAATTAGATATAAGCATTTTGTAAAACGTAAAACATTAAAACAAAAGAATGTAACGACAATAAGTAGCACGATTTATATTTACATTTCCTTTAAACTCATAAATCACAAATTCTGTCTGTTGAAAGTGCCTATAACTTATAACTTAAAAGCAACTCTTAGTGGTTGGAATTACACGAACAGAGGCTGGCTCTCAGCCAAACCAGTCAGGTATCCGCCTTCTTGTATGAGGTAAATTACGTTTATACTGTAATAATACTTGTATATGCTGTGAAAAATATTAAAACATTTTTTTTTTGCGACTTAATTTTTTTTATTATAAAATAATTCGTTCTAATTAATAAAGAAGTTCAATAATAATGCTTATAAAGTACATTAAATCTATAAATAAAACATTACACACACTACCATACATTTGACAATATTTACCATACATTTGATAATATATATCTATACTAACATAATAAAGCGGAAGAGTTTGTTTGTTTGTTTGTTTGCTTCAACGCTAAGATCTTTGGATCTACTGGTCGGATTTACATTGTTTTTGTTTTGTATGAAAGCTGGATTCTTCAGAAGTGCTATAGGCTATATAACATTACATTACACATATATTCTAAATATATTAAAATACTTTCTAATTTGACATGCAATTTATTCTGCCATGATAGTAACAACCTACCGTTGCTAAGCAATGGTTTGCAAAGTTTGTAGTTTTCAGAAAACGTCACCCAAAATGAACTTGCTTGCTTGATATTCATCCTTATGAACATAAATATAATAGTCACTTTTAGCATTTTATTTAGATTGAAATTATAGTTTGCTGTATAACATTCTAATAAATAATTAAGGAGATGTCACTGATTCGAAATTACCTAGCCTTCGGGCGGCATAGTATGACCGACGCGAATGGGCAGAAATTTTCATACATTTACGAAATATTGTTAATTTTTATCTAATTATGTGCTGTTTATAATTAATTTAAACTACACTTTGGTTCTCTTCTTCTTTTCTTGGCGTGGTGTAAAGTTTGGTCCTGCGCACGACATTGCCCGCTACTTTTTATTTAATGTTTATCTATACTATTGAAAATATATTTATATTGAAACACATTTATATCGAAAACTTACGACAAGGAAATTTAATAAAGATAATTTTCGGCTTTTATCTATACTAATATAATAAAGTGGAAGAGTTTGTTTGTTTATTTGTTTAAAAGCTAAGATCTCTGGATCTACTTGTCCGATTTACTTATTTTTGTTAAGCTGCGTTTTTCAGAAGTGCTATAGGCTATGTAATATTATGGTGTACGTATTAGTTAGCCTTAAATGACAAAATAACTAAAATAATGAACACCATCGAATTGCTTTAAGCGCGTGAGCTGCAAATATAGTAAAATATATGTCAGTACATTGTATGGAAGAAATGCTCTTTTTCATGAGTTCTAAAAAAAAGACCGTGATACTGATTTTTTATTTGATAAAGATATTGAAACTTACGAGCGAAAGTTATTCCATCATCAAGGATCTTTTATGAAGAAATCCTTTGTCTTTTATAGTATGTAATTTGAACGTATACTTTTTGAAAAAATATTTAAATAATTCAACGCTCCGTTTACGATCGCAAGTATAGGCATGAGTCCAGCGGGGGGCGCCCTTGCCGGCGATTTCGTCCTCGCAAGCAGCCATGTTAGTGCTTACAGTCTCAAAATTATTAAATGTATAAATTATATTAATTATTTAATTTATATTGATTATCTTATGGAAAATGCAGGATAATAAAACTGAAAAATTATAAGTGGTATGCGAGCGAAGCCGTGAATGGGCCGCTAGTATTTATATAAAGTGCATGCATGTTGCTATGACAACACAAACGCATATCATTTTACACGTTACGTCTAAGCCTATAGCACGTGATAGAGCATTCCACAGTTTCGCAGCTTAGTGAGGATAGAGTAGAGGAGAGAAAGAGAGTGTAAATTTTTCGACGGTCTTTAATAGGATTTTTCCATTTGTTATATACTTCACTCAAACGGACCCCTGGGGGTAGCCGAAGCTGCTTGAGGCTTCACAACAATCCGGGTTTCGTTTTATATGGGACGGGGGCGGATTATAACTTCCTAGGGTCACCAAATAACGAGGACGTTCTAACTCTTCTGTAAATACTTATTTATGAACTTAATCCTTGCCCTGCTTTCACCCGAGTGTGAACATAAATATTCCTTATAATTTAGCTTTCAGTCACCAATTTTGACATATTTTTTTTGTAGCTTGGAGCTGTGTCTAGCACATAGCAGAGAAAACCTGGCTGAGAAAACCTAGTGTTAAGACACTTTGTTTCTCATATTCCGCCGAATTCTGGAGGCGAAAGGCGAATGCGTGAAGCTGATTTCTATTTTATTTGCGTATTGAGCGACGGATTTCAACGCCGCGCTTTACCTCGACACCAGAGTGAAGAAATGAAAATATTTTATAATTCATTTCCGCGAGTGAGAATCGAACCCACAACGTTTACAGTCATACGCTTGAGCTCCTGCGCCACGTCTGGTCTCAACTAATTATTATGAAAGCCACATTCACTGCTGCACAATTGTACTGCATTCGTATAACGACGAGTAAACTTGCGTTTTGCCTATTAAGATATAATATGACAACATTACATTACTCATATAATTTTACTTTTTTTTTTTGTACATTTATTCAATATGAAATATAAAATAATTTGTGAAAATTGTTTATGGAAACACAAAAGTATTCAGGTATTATAATCCTTATAAGTAAATACTTTCAACTAAATAACCCATCAGATCTCTATATATAATAAGACAGTAAAAATATTTTGTCTGTACATTTAGTAATTTTGACTGAAATGGATAGAGGGACACTTAAAAAGACTAATAGAAAGCAAAAAGATTTTTTTTGAATTTCTTGTCTGTCTGTCTGTCTGTCTGTCTGTCTGTCTGTCTGTCTGTCTGTCTGTCTGTCTGTCTGTCGACATATTGTTGTCCGCATTTTTCTCTGAAACTACTGAACCGATTTACTTGAAAATTTCACCAATTGCTTTGTTTTAACTCAATTTAGGTTCTAAAGTTTGGTTCATCAAAATCGGTTCATTAAAAAAAAAGTTATCGTCATTTGAATGAACTCAAGGCATTAGCTTGCCAGCGAATGTTATATAGAAATCGCGCTGGTATGACCCTGGCTAAAGAATGACATTCGAAACGTCTTGATTATATGACTGTTGATAAAAATATATATTTTTGAAGCACTATTATACAATATTTTATACAATAAAGTAAACAAGGCCAGTCGTGGCGCAGCGGCACGAGGTGTGACTGCAAAACCGACTGGTTGTGGGTTCGATCCCCACTCGAGGAGATGAAATATTTACTTAAATTTATATTTCCATTTCTTCGCTCTGATGTCGAGGTTAAGCGCGGCGTTGAGTTCTGCCACTCAACACGCAATGCCTCCAGAATTCGGCAGAAAGTGGGGAACGGAGTGTCTTAACACTAGGTTCCCTCTGCCTACCCTGCTGTGTGCGGGATACAGCGTGAAGCTGATTTATTTATTTATTTTATTTTATTATAGTTGTCAATCAATTCTGCTTAAATCAATAATCATGTATTTTAAGCGGGCGAAGCCGTGGGCGGGCCGCTAGTATATAATAACAGCAATTTTTGCTGCTACAAACAAATAAAATGCCAAAAAGCTTAAATAAAAACTTATTTAATGTGATAACTATGCTTGAAGATGTAGAGTTTTCAGAGTTTTTTTTTTAACTAGTACTACCTGCAGATGCTAGCTGGCAAATTTAATAATTCTAGATCAACTGAAATTACTCTATGAAATTTGATTCTTTTGATAGTGTCGTATTTTTTTTTAGGTAACGGCAATTTTTTACTGGATTTCTTTTTTACTGTAGACGAAATAATTTGTAGCATCTCCTTTTTTACTGTACAACCTTCTTCATGATTTCTCCATACAAGTGACATTGGCGAAGCGATTAGTGCTCAACGTACACGTTTGGAACGCCATAATATAAGAACGGAGATTAACTAAGAATTTAATATAGGCTAGATCGATATAGATTTTAAGTGCTATATCTAATAAGACTGTACGATAACAACTAATCTAATATGAAGATGAGTGTTTGTTCCACTTTTACACAAAATCTACTAAAAAGGATTTAGATGAATCTTTACAGTAATAAAACCCATAAGAAGACCACATACGCTACTTATATTATTATGCATCACACATGAAAAATTAAAATCAGTTTTTTTTATTCATAGAGATTTTTTTATTCATAGAAAGGATTTGAAATATGATATCCAGTATGTATGCCACGTATCTGTTATTGAATAGTCGTACAATTTTACCACGACGCGGCTAGTCTCGTCTCGTCGGGTGTAAGGGAGCATTCAAGCGTAATCCTAGCTAAGAAATATTACGTTTTTATTAAAAGTTTCTCAGCTATTTTATATTAATGTATAATATATTTATAAATCTCATTTTTAATAACAGAATATTATTTATTGATTTGCTTTTTGTTCTTTGAAGCAAGAAAATTGTCCTAGTTATGTATAAGTCGCTCTTATGATATATCGTGCTAATTTAATAAAATATTCTAAGACCAGTTGTATAGGTATGGCTGGTTTGGAAATGTTGGTAGAAAAGCAAATGCAAAAAGAATTGTTAATAGTAATACAATACTTTTATAATCACATTAAGATTGTTCAATTGAATTTTTAATGAAAACTTTTAAAAATAATTAAAATTCTGTCCGAACAGAGCAGCTTAAAGACTTA
>JAJHJA010000861.1:0-190537 GCA_021202915.1 Heliconius himera | reverse complement strand
TGGTAAATTAATTTTTTTACTGCCTCTGGTGATACGAATTGATAAGTTAAACACGCATCGTCTCGAATTAGCGTGAAAACAGCAAAATAGAATGTCATGATATTAGGTTCTCTCTGCTATCCCTTCTGTATGCGGGATAAAGCGTGTGGCTACAATGTTATAAGTGTTCATAGTTATAATGACCACAGTTTTTAGAAATATCAGCTGGTTGTTTTACATTTACCGAATATTTAATTTATGCGTGTTGCTTACACGCAAAAATGCCAACCTAATGATTTGAACCTATTAAAATATCATTGATATTTCTATAATACATTATATAATATAAATATTCTTACTATCTTGCTATATTAGCTTTATTTAAATACATTACACCTATAGAATTTACAACTTTTTGGAAGCGCACGTCTCCTATAGAAAACAGAAGAGATTCTGGTTTCTGATTTCCACCCGATTGTTTTGTCTTTCCTTATAACATAGGAATAAGAATAGAACCAGGCCAGTCGTGGCGCAGCGGCACAAAGTGTGACTGTAAAATCGACTGGTTGTGGGTTCGATCCCCACTCGAGGAGATGAAATATTTACTTAAATTTTTATTTCCATTTCTTCGCTCTGGTGTCGAGGCGTTGAATTCTGCCACTCAACACGCAATGCCTCCAGAATTCGGCAGAAAGTGGAGAACGGAGTGTCTTAACACTAGGTTCCCTCTGCCTACCCTGCTGTGTGCAGGATACAAATAAAACGGGATAAAAATATATAAAAAAGAGTAGAACCCAAACATTTACCCAACTTCAAAAACAAATGAAATGCACACACAACTTCACAAGCTCATATCTAGTACTACAGTACATACATCAATACAAAGCAATACAAAGTAACCAGCACGGCCGTGGGTCACACAGCATCACCGGTACACGCTGCATCTTTTGATCTCAGAACGCCCGCTCAGTGGATCAGTGCACTGTCAATGAAGCGAGAGCGTCTACGGATAGCGGTGTAGCGTTCGTGTTCTGATATATTGTACTGGTATTCCATGTTGGTAATTATATTATTGTGGATTTTGTTTTAGAGGCCAGTCGTGGCGCAGCGGCACGAAGTGTGACTGTAAAACCGACTGGTTGTAGGTTCGATCCCCACTCGAGGAGATGAAATATTTACTTAAATTTGTATTTCCATTTCTTCGCTCTGGTGTCGAGGTTAAGCGCGGCGTTGAGCTCTGCCACTCGTCACGCAATGCCTCCAGAATTTCTCAGAAAGTGGGGAATGGAGTATATTAATACTAGGTTCCCTCTGCCTACTACCCTGCTGAGTGCGGGATACAGCGTGAAGCTGATTTATTTATTTATTTTATTATTTGTTTTATTTTTCTTTATGTTTAGTTTTTCTTTTGTGATAGTTTCAGTAGCGTTGAATTCCGCCACTCAACATGCGATGCTGCCAGAATTCAACGGGAAATGGGGAACGGAGTGTCTTAACGCTAGGTTCTTCTGATTATCCTGCTGTGTGCGGGATACAGCGTGAAGCTGTATGATAGTATTTCTGTATTTTAGATAACTGTCAGATATAGTACCTACGGCCGGTTTATATTAAAGCTGTTCGTGACACACCGTGTGATAGTAAAAGCGACAGTTACGGTTTCTATTTCCACTCGTGGTAATGAATCGTATAAAGCGCGGCGTTAAGCTCTGATACTTAACACAGAATATATTTTAAGACAAGACTCCCCCTACCTAAAATATAACGCAGTATTATTTTAATACGGAGGTACCCATTCAAGGCAGGAAAATTAGAATTTTTTCCTGCTTTGGACGAGGAGAAAAAAAAACAAATATAGCTTTTGGCGTAATGTAAAATAAACCTATAATCTACAAATAATAAAATTTATTACCTCAAGAATTTAATAAATTATTTTAAAATATCTTCACTAATAAACTCGATCTTTCACTTTTTACCTATATTAAAGCAACTTTTGGTTTTTATTTTGTGGAAGAAAGATTAAAAAAAGTACTTATTACATTTTCGAGCACTTTAAACATTATGTTATAAATGAATATAATAAGACAGTAAAAATATTTTGTCTGTACATTAGTAATTTTGACTGAAATGGATAGAGGGACACCTAAATAGGAATAATAGAAAGCAAAAAATATTTTTTTTAATTTTTGTCTGTCTGTCTGTCGATATATTTTTGTCCGCATTTTTCTCTGAAAGTACTGAACCGATTTAGCAATTTTATGAAAAGTTAAAACAAAGTTAAAACAAAGCAATTGGTAAAATTGAAATTTTACCAATTGCTTTGTTTTAACTTAACTTAAGTACTAAAGTTTAGTTCATCAAAATCGGTTCATTAAAAAAAAAGTTACCGTCATTTGAATGAACTCAAGGCATTAGCTTGCCTGCGAATATTTTATAGCAATCGCGCTGGTTTCTTGGCTAAAGAATGACATTACTGAACGAAAGTAATGACGAAACGTCTGGGTTATGTGACTATTGATAAAAATATATACATTTTTGAAGCACTATTATATAATATTTTATACAATAAAGTAAACAAAATTGAATTGTTAGTGGAGATTACCTTCATAAATCATAACAGTTAAGTTTAAGTCGTAATTAATTCAGCACAGAGATAAAGAACGATCTTGAAAGAAATATAAAGTAAATACAAAAATTTTTTGCTTCGTTCGTTCATATAATATATGTAACTAATTTAATAACTGCACAGGAGTTAATATGCAATTATTACAGTTATTTTACAAAGAATATTATGAACCCTTCAAATCAATAATTTAACATTTAAGGCTGTTCTGAATGAGTAAATTAAATTATTCACTGACATCAGCACATTTAACAGAGTTTTAGAATTATGATGAGACGTATAGGTAAAAAGAACATAAAGTTACAAAAATATATACGTATAATACATATTTAGCTTTATGTATATTTTATAAATATCAAATATCAACAATGGTCGTATTTTTTATTTAAAACAATCAAAAATTCTTTGACGATAATGTCGTAAAAAATCATATTAGAAGTAATTATAGTTGTCAATCAATTGTGCTTATTAAATCAATAATCATGTATTTTAAGCGGGCGAAGCCGTGGGCGAGCCGCTAGTAAATGAATATGATTACAAAACCATGTAGGACCTCGTAATATGTAAAATAAAAATAACCTGTTTACAAAATAAGTAATTTAATGTGGTTTAAATTAATTTAGCTACGTGCTGTATGCTACATATAGCAGACAGTAAGCTAAAGGAACCGGACAATCTAGTGTTAAGACACTACCCCTAGGGGTTCCCATTAAGAGACTTCCGTTCCCCCCTTTCTGCTTTTGTTGAGTTGAAAAACTGGACACCGCTCTGTACTTGTCGTTACTAAAGCGAGGAAATGAAAATATGAAATATTTAATTTCCTCGAATGCGTCGAACCCACAACCTGTCGCGCTTACAGTCACATGTACTCCTGCACCACGAGTGGCCTCACACACTCATTTATTATCTTAATAAACTCTAAGCAAATTTACGGTACTCTATTTTCATTCCGTCTATCATCAATCACATTGAAAATACCCTTCGAGGGGTCCTCGTGGTTTTACCATAAAATGGTACTTTCATCTTGTACAGTCCACACTGTATATTCAAAAGTGAACCGAATTCCCGCTTTTTCTATATTTCCCTTCAACCAATTCTCTGAATTGTTTCTACGATTGTTATGATATTATAATAATGAAAATATTAAAAAAAAATTAGCTTCACGCTGTATCCCGCACACAGCAGGGTAGGCAGGGATGGGATAGGGTAATGAAAATATTAATAAGTAATAATTGATTCTGCCGAGTGACAATCAAACCCACAATTAACGCGATTACAGTCACACGCTTCTGCCACTGCGCTACAACGGCTTCAACTACGACTAATATGCGTTTATATAAAACTCTTCCGTTACTGAGTAACTGACAAACAACGAACAGACGAGACTACTGGACTTAGAAATTTATAATTTTACATATAGGTAGACTTTTTAATGGGAAGGGAAGCACTAAGAAGGGTTTTTAAAAATACCGAAATCTTCCATTTCAGGTATCAAAGTATACGCAAGCAAAATTACGGGCGACGCCTAGGAAAACATCAGTTTCACGTATGTATCTCGCACACAGCAGGGTAGGCAGAGGGAACCTAGTGTCAAGACACACCGTTACCCATGGAGGCATTGAGTGTTGAGTGGCGGAATTCATCGCCGCGCTTTACCTCGACGCCAGAACGAAGAAATTAAATAAATATAAATGTAAATAAATATTTCATTTCCTTGAGTGGGGATCGAATCCACAACCAGTCGATTTTACAGAAACACTTTGTGCACCTACGCCACCACTGGCCTCACTAGAGGAGGAAAACATATAAACATAAGAGCTATAAGAAAATAGGCAGAATTTAATAAGCAACCAAAATTTTTAGTATTTTCTAGACAACACAAGAAATCGTCGACAGCGCGAATAACATCGTTTTATATAGAGATAATATGTTCAACCACCCTTATTTGACAGTCCCTCGCCCACCCGAAAGTAGCTTTACATATAAAGACACGTCTGTTTTAAACGAAAAATATTACGTTTATTCGTATACAAAAAAATATTTTAAGCTTTTATTGGCATTGGCAAAGACCGCCATGGCCGAAGGATACAAGCGTGTGACTGTAAACGCGGCGGTTGTGGGTTCTTTTATTTCTCACTCAAAGAGATTAAATATTAAATATTTTTATTTCCTTGCTCTAGCACAAAGCAAAGAGCGTTGAATTCCGCCACTCAACACAATCCCTCAAGAATTCGGCAGAAAGTGGAGAACAACAGTGTCTTAATGGGTAAACACAATGTCTTAAGGTTCCCAGGTTCTCTCTGTTTACCTAGCCCGAATGATGCAGTAGGTACCTAAGTATTTTTTATCTTTTGATTTGTTAAAACAATTGTTACAAAAAATTTAAAACATTGTATCTCTAACTAATAATATTTAGTCATTTATAGAATTAATCTATTACCTATGCAATAAGAAGTTCGCTTAGAAAAACAAAAAAAATATATTTTTTCGAATGGGTACCGTACTATGTACTCAATCCACCCCCAGCCCATCAACCCTTAGATTACTCCTCTAAGATCATCCGTACGAACTTCCCCTCTTTAATTGTGACTCCCGGATTCATTATTGCCATATCCTTGCCCGACCCTTTACTCTTATCTTTAGATCCTCCCTCTGTGTGAGTAAGATTAATATAGAACTCGTCGATAAAGTTCCAAAGCGTATTTAGTTATGTTTTTTATATAGCTTTACGCTATATCCTGCACGTAATAGGGTAGGCATAGGGAATCTGGGAACCTAGTGGCAAGACACACCGTTCTTATTAAGACACTTCCGTGACACTAGAGTGAAGAAATGAAATTATTAAATATTTCATTTTCTCGAGTAGGAATCGAAACCACAACCTGTCGCATTTATATATATACCTGGCCTCAATAATACCTACCTAACATAATTTAAAAATAAAAAAATATTTGTAAAAACAAAAACCCCGACTGCATCGTAGAAAATAAACAAGCCCAATAGTTTATTAGGATTAGCAGTCGGGACCTCTTTAAATTATGCGGGGTTCCTGGTAAAGATTTTATTGATTGAAGAATTACTTATAGGTCCCGACTGTTAATCCTAATAAACTATTGGGCTTGTTTATTTTCTACGATGCAGTCGGGGTTTTTGTTTTTACAAATATTTTTTTATTTTTCATTTTTTTGTTAGAATTTATTATGGTAATGATAATCATGATATACGTTTTTGATATCCTGAAATTGAGTTCTTGAATTTGATACCCATATTGTAGTATTCGAAACGAAAATATTTTTTTTCACTAAGTCCAATGGCGTACCACAGCCGCCATGATTATTTTTACTAACGTCACCTATCTAAGAACACTTGGGCTGCTAATACGAATCTAAGGATACCTTAAATATGTAAATCCGTTCAGCGGTTCTGGAGATACGAGGTAATAAAGAATATTACATACATACAAGATACGCGCGAAAAACATAACCCTTCCTTAGCAGTCGGGAAAAATAAGAAAAAGTTATCGTTCGTATACATTTTTCTGTTAACATTTATTTCCTTGCCTGGTATATAAATGAAGAAAAAAAATTATAAATGTTTATGTGTTTATGTTTATAACCCAAAGGCTCATAACTTATAAGAAAAAAAGATTACATAATTAAATTGAATGGAAAGAATTAATAATTTAATCAAAAAAGGTACATAGTATATGTAGATAAAACTAATTTTACGTGATAGTTATAATGAAAGCTACTCAAAGAAATATGTCCAAGCAATCATTTAGAACAAACAATTACCTTAAATAAATAATAAAACTTATTAAAAATCCATACTAAGCCCAAATATATACCTACAACTCATTTTATTTCATTCACATAATAAATTCAAAAGAAAACCCAAAAAAAAATCAGATTTTCAATAGCAATTCTAAAAGAATTCTTACCATACGGCTACAATGTGATGATTTAAAGCTAGCAAGTTCGCCTTAGACGAGCAAATGTTTGGGTAAAGGTGCGAAATGGTGTTGAATGGCGCGAGGCGCTATGGAATGGCGGTGAAGGCACGCGAGTCATGTGCCGCGTGGCCGGCAGGGCTGGTGGTGACTGATAAGAATTTATATTTATTTATTTATTTATTAATTTATTTTGTTTTTGGTTGAGAGGTTTGTTTTAGATTTTATTAAATTTGTTTTAAATGTATATTTTCATTTTTTCGCTCTGGTGTCGAGGCGACGCACGGCGTTGAGTTCCGTCACACATCACACAATTATTCCAGAACTCGGTGGAAAATGTGGGGCGGAATGTCTTAACACTAGGTTCCCTCTGCCCACTCTGCTGTGTGCGGTATATAGCGAAGTGAATGATGAAGATTTGATGATGAGACAAGACACAAGAGTGTGATTGTACATCTGACGGTTATAAGTTCGATTCCGACTCGGGGAAATGAATTATTATTTACTAATAATTTCATTTCATTGCTCTTGTAACAAGGTTAAAGAGCGGCGAAAGTGGGGAACGGAGTGTCCCTCGGAGAACCCTGTTATACGGAGAACCCTGTTATACGGAGAACCCTGTTATACGCAGGATTTTTTTTACGGGTTGAAGTGTTTCGCTTTCAGTTTTTTTGACAAATACATAGTACACTTCAACATTAAAAAAAAAACAACAATTTTCAAAGGCCATAACTTCTGCTCTGGATATGTCAAAAGACAATTCCACCTCCTACCTACGACGTCCTACGGCAATTACATTTTTCTTCGAATATGAGACTTGAAATTAAACAGGACAAGGCAACCCTATTCCAAACGAATATCTCGCGAGCCTTTCGTAATTGAAAACATAGTGTGTTCCGGCAGTTTTAATCGTCCTTACCTAATGCAACGCCGACAACCGATTTATTTGCATATTATGTTTACACTCGCAGCACTGTTAGTACTATATGTTCTTGGTAACTTAGATTTAACATATAATAATACAATACATAGGCATCACCAGTTCGTGTATTGATTATCAAGCTAAGTTTAATTTAAATTTATTTTGTAATACATTATATATGAGGCCGTCGTGGCGCAGGGGCACAAGTGTGTGACTGTAAACGTGTCTGAATTTGGGTTCGATCGTCACTCGAGGAAATGAAATATTTATTTCAATTATATATTTTCTTTTTTCGTCGTGTCCAGGCATAAGCGAGGCATTGAGTTCGCCACTCAACACACAACATCCTCAGAATTAAGTGGAAAATGGGGAACGTACTATCTTTACAATAAGCTCCTTTTACCTACCCGGGATACGGCGCGAAGCTGATTTTACATTATATAAATAGTTCTTTGAATCCATACAAAACACATTTTACACGACTAACACGTACATTAGTTCTGAACAATGTATGTACCTACGTACCTACTGTGCGCTCAAAAACGGAATAAACAAACTAGCAAAACTTTGCGGGGCTGCTTAGGTAATTGTTAAACCTAGCGTGAGCGCTTTTTGCCGCAACATTACGCCAACTCCTAGTAAAAGTTGGCAACTGCTGGCACTCTAACGGAACTGGAGCTAGAACTTTCTAGACTATATAGAAACCACAAAGGTATGCCGGCTCGTATCAGCACATCAGCGTTATCTGCTTTTGAATGCAAATGAGTTGGAAAAGTCCGACGAAGTAAGAAACTAGCGCTAGCGCTGACTACCGCGATGGAGCTCTCCATTATTCACGTCGATGTTATATTTAGTTTTGGAACTAATGTAGAGTTCATTTCTATATATATTTCGAAAGCGTTCGCTTGGTTTTTATAGAAATTATCTTAAATGTAGGTCATTAAATGTTTCTAATTCTTGTAATTATCCATGTTTCTAATTTAAGTTAACAAATAACTGTAATATGTTGGTATGGCTGTAGATTATTTATATTATATTATGTTTTTACTTGGCGTCTATTAGTATAAAAAAAAACATGTACCAGTTTAATTAAAAAGTTTGTTCAATTTTATTTTTAAATATATCTATATAAAGAATATAAGAAAATATAAGGATCAAATATACATATACATTAAACAAAGTTAAATATATGTTAGGAAACTGTTGATAAATACCAAAGTTTCTATGTAGACGCTGGGCGGATGAAACTCGAATAGTTGCTTTGCACCGCCCACCATCATATTACCTACTGGGTTGCGTGATGGTATTATATCGAAATCAATGAATGAAATATAATCACATGTAATTTTTTATTATATATTAGTGAAGTCATTTTATAACAAAAAAAAAATAATAAAATTGTAATTTTAGTTGTTTAGCTGTATCACACGCTGTATAAATTGTAACTTTTTATTGTTTCGATGTATCTCGCATATATCAGGTTAGGCAGAAGAAACCTAGTGATATGACACTCCGTTTCTCACTACATTCATAATTTTGATATCAATTCCTATTACTTCATATTATATCAAAAAAAATGTTACCATAACTATCATATATATGCTCAAGATCCACAGGTGTGGCTTGATTTTTATTAATCACTTCAGCTTTGACTTTTTTAGTATCTTAGAGTAAAATATTTTTTCTCTATAATTCTTTTGGAAAAACCATAAGATCCCTTATTTGAAAATTACTACAAACTATAATTTCATCCCGACGACTACTAGATATTGCTATACGAGGCCTGTGAAACCAAAAATTAGAGCTTATCTGGCAGATAAGACTGTACGAGACTTTATCAGCCGGTGGTGAAGCTGGCCCTTATTATTATAAATTCTTCAATCTCCGTTAAATATGTGATATTATTAAAATTTTATTAGTAATAATAATTGTATAATATTAATAATAAGCACTCTATAATATGACGTGCCTGAGAATATTGCACCTTTCAGTACAAATGTTCAACTATTCATTTAAACATACTCTGTCCAGCGCGGCGACGTTGCTATAAAGAGAAAAGAACTAAAGATGGCATCAAATGAGCTTTATTAAATATCTTTATTATGTAAGACACGTCAGGTTGAGGCCAGTCGTGGCGCAGCGGCACATAGTGTGACTGTAAAACCGACTGGTTGTGGGCTCGATTCCCACTCGAGGAGATGAAATATTTACTAAAATTTATATTTCCATTTCTTCGCTCTGGTGTCGAGGCGAAGCGCGGCGTTGAGTTCTGCCACTTAACACGCAATGTCTCCAGAATTCGGCAGAAAGTGGGGAACGGAGTGTCTTACACTAGGTTCCCTCTGCCTACCCTGCTGTGTGCCGGATACAGCGTGATGCTAATTTAATTTAATTTAATTTAATTATGTAAGACACTAGCCTATTGCCTGCGACTTCGCATTTTACATCCAAAACCCAAGTATCAAAGATAAAAATATTTTTTCAATTCGATCTAGTTGTTCCTGAGAGTGGCGCGCTTAACCATACAAACGCTTCATTTTTATAATATTATTGGTACAGATATGCATTTATCTAGTAAACTTTAATAATAGTGTACGATAAATAATTTGAGAACATCGTCCCACTGTTATAAAGCATCATACTAAAGAAAATGTTCGTTGTAAGTTTGACTGCCACTCCTAAAATATAAAATTTAAAAAAAAAACTAAACTAAAAATTAAAATAAAAAAAAAAACTAAACTAAAAATTAAAATTAAAAAAAAAACTAAACTAAAAATTAAAATTAAAAAAAACTAAACTAAACTAGCTTCACGCTTTATCCCTAGCGGGGTAGTCAGAGAAAAAAGTCATTAAAATTTTATTTATTTTCAATTTCATGAGCTGGTAAAATAATGTGATGTTTGGTCAAACTACCCTCAATCTCCTTGCGCAAATCGATATCTCACTACATTACAACACTACCAATCGATATTACACACAACTAACAAGTATTTTTTTTATGGGCAAAATTTTTTTACAATGACATCTTTATTTAAAAAAAATACTAACAGCTCACTGATAGCGGGATTCAGTTTTATATATAATGCTATAAGCTTATCAAATAGATATATACAAGAATAATATATACTAATTTAAATAAATTTATTTTATGAAGGTAAATACAATAAATGATACATAATATTACGATTTATGATATTCCTAATACTTGATTTATTAAGGGCCGTCGTGGCCCAGTGGCACAGGATGTAAACGATTTTGGTTTCGATTCCCACTAGAGAAAATTAGAAACATTAAATATTTCATTTACTTTGCTCTCGTAACAAGGTAAAGCGCAGCGTAGAGTTCCGCTACTCAACACACAAAGCCTCGAAACATCGACGTAAAGTAGGGAACACAGTCTTAACACTAGGTTTCCTTTGTATATGCGGGATACAGCGTGAAAGAAAAAAGAAAATTATATTCGACTTTCCCTTCCAAAACCTCTTGTTCTAAGTTGCACGCTATCTGAGAAAGTAATTTATAAAGTTGGATAGCGATGGTCTCACGTTATTTACCTTGCCCGCATTATGTACCTTTCGAGCTCCATTTATTCTGTACGTGATTCTGTGTCCAACTTGTGGTGATAAAGACTTTTTTTTATATTAAACATACATTAAATATTATATTTTTTAGTTTTTAAATATTATACGTTTAAAAGGACATATTTTTTTTACGTCACGTTGTATTCCATAGCAGTAGGAGAACTTAAGAACTTAGTGTTAAGACACTCCGTTCCTCATTTTCTGCCGAATTCTGGAGGAAATGTAGCTGCGATTTGCATCTACATCAGAGCGAAGAAATTGGAAATATTAGATATTATATAGTATCGAAACACCGCATAGTAACTTGAATATATTTTGTTTTTTTTTTTCGAAAATATTGTTCTACTACCACTATAATGCATAAAATTATAAAATTTCCAAATTCTTATAATAATATCTAATATCAATTCAGCCATGCTAAATCAATTATAAAAGAAAACGTATTCCATAAAAACTGTAATTTATAAGCAAATACCTACTTTAGTAAAATTTCTATTTCTACATCCTAACCTAATGTTTAGATCGAGATGGGCGAAGTAACGATCGCCTTCACCCTATCTCCTCATCTTAATTCGGGGTCGCTGACCCATGGACCCTCGCGATTAATGGCCTAGGGTCGCAAGACTTGCTAATACAGTAAAATTAAGATGACCCTCCATCTGGACCCTTCGTAAAGAATGGCACTGTCTGTAATGGTAATTTCGTAACGTTTTTACTATTTGGGTACACGTTTTGGTGTAAGTGGTGTACCAGATGTGGTTTTTCAGGATATTTTAGACTAGAAATAGATTAAGTTTATTTAAGTAATCTTAATTTAGACATAATTTAAATTAAAATTGATGTTTGTGTATTGCACTCTTACAGTGATTAGTCAAAAATAAAACTCCAGTACAAAAGATATTTCGATATTTGAACGAGATTTAGAAAAGCTTGTACAAGTAAGTTGAGGCCAGTCGTGGCGCAGCGGCTCAAAGTGTGACTGTAAAGCCGACTGTTTGTTGGTTCGATCCCCACTCGAGGAGATGAAATATTTACTTAAATTTATATTTCCATTTGATCGCTCTGGTGTCGAGGCAAAGCGCGGCCTTGAGTTCTGCCACTCAACACGCAATGCCTCCAGAATTCGGCAGAAAGTGGGGAACGGAGTGTCTTAACACTAGGTTCTCTCTGTCTACCCTGCTGTGTGCGGGATACAGGGTGAAGCTGATTTATTTATTTGTACAAGTAAGTATATATTCGTGAATGAATATTGAAGGATAAGGCTGAAAAACAGCGATGTAGTCGGACAGGCCTCACAGCGTTCGTTTAGCCCCATTTCTTTTGCCTTTTTGATTTGTTTGGTTTTGTGCTTGGATTTTATTTTACTTTTGTTATTTTTTTTTGCTAAAATTCTGTAAAATTATACATAAAAAATATTTATATTCAATTTAGGTACGGTGATAATAGCTAATTATCTTTTTAAATTTATATTTGAATTTGATTTAAGTCGAAACATTTATATTAAAATCGTAGTACTAAAGATATTTGCTTTACCTACAATACCAAAGCAGACGAAGAGTCGTTGCGTTGGTATTAAAGCGGCGGCTAAATGAAAATAAAACATTCACTGAGCGGGTATAGAACTCGAAACCATCATATTCACTATCACCACAGTGCAATAAACCACTGCACCAAGATGGAAAAAGGATAAATCTTAATACCAAATAGTTATCTAAATTCATTCGCACATACAGACGGCACCAGTCCGACGATAATTAAATTTTAATGTGTACATACCTTTTATAGCTAGTTGTTATTTGCGAGGGAAACAAAGCCCTCCCTTACTATCAGGTTATTTGCTTTCGTAACTAAAATTAGTTTTCGTCGACCCTTCTCAGAATGAAATTAGACATACCTACCCCCACCTTATGTATATAAGGCGTGGGTGAACGCGGTTTACTTTTAGTTGCCGAATTGATTTAGTTATATTGGCTTTTAATTTACTTGTTTTAATTTAAGGGAAAGTTGAGAACGGAGTGTCTTAACACTAGGTTCCGTCTGTATACTCTGCTGTATACGGGATACAGCGTGAAGTAGATTTATTTATTTAATTTACATCATTTAAAGGTAGAACTAATGTAATATGGAAATTTGACATCTATCAATAATATTAATAAAATAATTACAAATTCATTCTGTTCGTTTTTTACTATGTTTTCGAAAGAAAAAAAGCATGTTTTTAATTTTTTTTAGACAGGAATAGTTTTGCCTTTATTGGTTTGCTATTAATAGTAAAATAGCATTTAAATCATTTTACTTTTTGTATCGAGGACTTAACTCAAGTAATAGGCGTTTCTGAACAAACTCTGTAAGTTTTTATTTTTCCCTATTAAACTGTTAAATACAGTATATAGCATCAATGGTGGTTCAAGAAACTTATTTGACACAAACAATTCAATTTCTATTATCCCGCACACAGCAGGGTAGGCAGAGGGAACCTAGTGTAAGTACGTACACTACGTTCCCCACTTTCTGCCGAATTCTGGAGGCATTGCGTGTTGAGTGACAGAACTCAACGCCGCTTCGATACCAGAGCGATGAGATGGAAATATAAATTTAAGTAAACATTTCATCCTCGAGTGGGGATCGAACCGACAACCAGTCAGCTTTACAGTCACACTTCGTGCCGCTGCGCCACGACTGGCCTCTATATAAGCACATAATTATATTATCCAAAAGTAATTCCAACTTTATATAATATATTACATAGAAATATCTATGTTATATTAATATAGCTCTAAAATTTAAGCACATTGTAACAGAAGGTTCTAAATAGTGTTCGCACTGAGTCGCTAAAACGAAGGCTTGCAATTAAAACTTCTTTGTGCGGCGGTCCGGAGGGTTGGGGAGGTCACTTGACGGAGTCCGTAATTGGAAAAGTTCCTCTGGCGAATAAGCACTGATAAAGGTTACTTCTGTCAAAGTATATTTCTCTACTTGTTTTGTTGTAGATTATTATAATTTTATATTATATTATGTTTTATATGTTAACTTATAAATTGAGGTGGTGCTGGGGTGCAAGTGTGCGCCTGTTAAGTCTATAGGTTGTGGATTCGATTTTTTATGATTGATCGGGGAAATAATTTTTTTATTATATTTTTTATTTGCTCACTCTGGTAAGAAAGCAATGTGCGGCGTGGTAAGCGTAAAACTAAAGAATGACTTAAAAATGATTTTTTTTTCATATATTAAACATTTTGAATACTATAATATCCAATGGCCGCTAGAACTCTTACAATACATTTCCAAGCAGGTAATAGATACTTGCTACTGCATTCGATTCTTAAATAATGATAACGACTTGATGGATGAAACCATTTTAATTGTTAACTAAACGCCTGTATGTAAAGCACAAAAAAAATACTATAAATTGAAATACATGTTAATCATATTCCTAGTCTATGTTTACCAAATTCCTAATTTACGTAAGTATATTAGCTTATACCTACTATTCGACCAGCCTGCATGACCTATTTAATATTGTATACATTAATTTTATTGTGGATTCGATCCCCATTCGAAGAAATTAAATATTTATTTAAATTTATATTTTCTTTATCGCAAAGCGCGGTATTGAGTTCCGCTACTCGACACGCAATACCTCCAGAATTCGACGGAAAATTATGGGACGGAATGTCTTAACTGACTAGAAGACCTCTTCCTACCTAACGTGCGCAGGATACAACGTGAAACTGATTTTAATTTTAACTTTCTATTTTCTTAACAGCTTTATTATAAATACAATAGTAGCTTTCTAAACAATCATTAATAGAAATCAATCTGATTTCATTTCAACAATAGACTTTATATGTATTGAAAGAGAATTGAGAGGTGGGAGTGGTGCTAGTAATGAACAACCTAAGACAATGCTCACTATTGGCTGTTGAGACAAAGCCATAGTATTCTATAGGTATTCGTTTTCTTGCCTACAGTCCGTCCGTCTATGCATATTCTATACACGCTAGAAGAACAAAAGTTTATAATATTCTTTTTATCTGTAATATTGATGAATATTAAATCAAAATTATGATGTTTTTTTTTCAGCTTCACGCTGTATCCCGCATCTAGGAGGGCAGAGAGACGGAGTCTAGTGTTAAGCCACTCTTTTCTCCAATTTCTAGTGAATTCTCGAAGCAATGCGTGTGGAATGAAACTCAACGCCGCGCCGTTCAGTCGGCATCAAAGCGAAGAAATGAAAATGCGTATAATTATTTATTACTTCCTCGAGTTTCAGGGGCGAGCTACTGTCGCCCCTCCCAGCCCGATGACGCTGTCAAGACCAGACCAGGTCAACAGCAATAAAGTCCATTAAAAAAATACTTCCTCGAGTGGGAATCAACCCCACAACTGTCACGTTTACAGTCACACCTTTGTGCCACTGCTCCACGACGGCCTCAACAATAATAAGACGATGTATATTGGTTTAGTTTTACATTTTTATACATAGATACATATATCTCGTACATCTTGCAAAACAACTAAAGAGAAGCGTGTGGCAGATCAATGTAATGTTCCATTATATAATCAAATAAACGAATGATATAAAATCCGTTAAGCAACTGTGGGGTAGAGGAAACCTGGCGAATTATATATTATGATAATGGATTCTAATTCTAGACATATCGTTTTTTAGCTATAAAAATTATGGGATAAGTTTTGACCACTCAACGCGCTGTATCTATAAATTGATGGACTATAAGGCTAAATCAAGGATACAAGCGAATTGCGAACTTTTTATGACTTTTTTATACACTTATTTAGAAAACGTATGAATTATTTTAACTTTTCGGGATTTGAACCCGCGCTTCTCGGAAACTGTCCAAGAATGGTTGCCTTAGGCGGTTTAAATACCGCTACGTTCAACATTTTTGTACGTGTTCTAAATAAGTTCTAATTTTTCTTTTCTAAGTGTGGAATAACATGTTAAAATTATTAAAAAAAAATCACTATGAAAAGCTTAGATTTTCTGTATTACGATTTACTATTTATTTGGAAGTGGGTTTATATATAACATACAGCATCCAACTCTTGTAATTCCTTCTATATAAACAACTCACACGATATACTTCCACAAAATACAAAATATTTTATGAATATTTAACTCAAAATGAGTCGCAGCTATGAAAAATAAGATTAAACATAAAATCATGTGTTTACTTTAACCCATGAAGTAACATACACCGTTTAAACTTACTAACGATTGTTTAGATTGGCTAGTGTTTAATTTCAGAATATTTACTCAGTAATATTAGAAACAGTATGGAAAACAGTACCAAGCTATTTACATTAGCACAAGGACCAGTACTAACTGAGAGTTTTTTTTTTCCACCGATGTTTACTTTGATAATTATGTAAATTCGAAGTTATTTCTACACGCCGCCGTGACACAGGGCCGCAAAGGTGTGACTGTAACGCGATGGTTGTGAGTTCGATCTTCATTCGAGGGAATGAATTACTATTTTTTAATATTTTATATTTCTTCGCTCTGGTACCAACTCAAAAATTGCGGCGTCGAGTTGCCGTTCAGCACCCAATACCTCGATTTCGTTTTATTCATGAGTCTTTACTATTAATTTATAAATTTATAGATAGTTTTTGCATCTTATTGAATTAATCGAATATCTTTCCTGCTTTTGTATATCGAAGCTTTTGTATTTTTCAAAATTGAATATTTGATATCGTCGCTGATGTCAAGTGGTACATAAAGGAAGAAAGAAAAAAGGTAATTATACTGTACTACTAACTTCTTCGTGTAATCAAAAAAAATTTAAAAATAATAATTATTTTTACGTCCTTTATAGATTTTGATTAAAAGTCTGCCTAATTTATAAAACTAATCAAAAAATTAAAACGGAAACATAGAAAATTAGATAGGAACAAATGCTATATACGAAAAACCATACTATATCTATCGGCAAGTATGTAAATGGTAAATACGACTTTCAGTAACTACTATATCGGCAAGCATAGCAAGGCAAGGTAAATATGACGTTTAGTAAATACTAGGACTACATGCAGCCATATATATTTACTTGAGTAAAATCTTCAATAACATAACTAGAAACGCTATAGATATAAAATACTCATCAGAAATTCGCAAACGAGAAATTCATTAGAATAAATCTCCCACCCTCGTTAAAGAGAGGTCTGAAACTAGCGAATTAATTATAAAAGCCGTCAAAACAAGACCCAAAGTTCAACCCATCTGAGACGCACAAAGCACCCTTTATTTTTGGACAGGGCCTACGTTATTGCAAAGTGTACCCCACCATTGATCTTAAGGGTGACTTACCCCCCGGGGGTGGAAAGAAAATCGCGCCACGGTGTGCGTGAGGGACGCTCGGAAAGATTATGTGGGGTTAGTTTTCGTTTGTCATGCCGTAACGGCCATAATTAGCGAGGGTTGGCTGATTCATGAATTTAGAAAATGAAAGGTTATTTATTAAATATTTCGATTTGTGTATGAAAAGTTGAGTCTTAAGCTATATAGCTTAAGTTGGTTCATTTTGTATTATAAAATATTAAGTAAAGTTTTTTTTTATATTTTAAATTAAGATAATTTGATAAGGTATTTATTATATGTTATTATACCCATATTATATATTATATTAGAAGTTGTAGATAATATATTTGTCAGTAGTTTTCCCGATAATAAATAAAGTATCTACGTAAAAAATATATATTCCGTCGGGCTAATGTCTCTAGGTCGTTACTATTAATATCTAATTTGTTAAAAATTACAATGTATATTTGTGTAAACTAAAATTAAATCATTCGTGAAGTAACTAAAAACTAAAAGTATTTAGAAAAAGTTTTTCTGGAAACCCGAATAAGACTAGAATTGCTAAATTAAATGTGACGTAGGGCCTCACTTTTAACGCGCATTCGGTTTGGGGCTATTAGATTATTAGGACTTCGACTTTCATACAACATATGTCTCGATTTTAAAGTATTTCACGTCTATTATTCTTCGTATTTTCAAACAGAATATTATATGTAGAGTCAGTTGCTGAATTTTAAATTTTTAACTTTCACAAATTACTAACTATGATATGACTTTAAGGTAATGCGTAGCCATGTGAATATGTATAGTAAATTAATTACTTAAATTAAAATTTACAGTAAATAACATGGAAATAGGTAGGCAAAGGGAAGCTAATGTTAAAACTCTCCGTTTTTCACCTTCCGCTGATTTTTTGAGGCATTACGTGTTAAGTTAACGACCTTGGTATCAGACAAGACTTGGTTTGGCGAAGAAATGAAAATATTAATAAATATTAATTTCCAAGTGGGAATAGAACTCACAACCAACCCTTGTGCCCCTGGGTACGATGGCCTAACAGTAAACAACATTTGATTGCCATTTTCTATCGTAATGTAATTCTTGCATGTGCAATTGATGAGATATGTGTGCTGATATGGATGGAGACTATATTAATAATTAATATATATAACGCAAGTCTAGTCTAGTCAAGATTATAGTTATTTCCTTTCGTCCAATTTTTTTACTCAAAAATATTATACATATTAACTTTCTCTTCTTAAAATAGGTACTCTGTTAAATCTGTATTATACGTAGAATGATAGAAACCGCCTTACATAAAGATATGTTAAACTAAGGCCGGTCGTGGCGCAGCGGCACGAGGTGTGACTGTAAAACCGACTGGTTGTGGGTTCGATCCCCACTCGAGGAGATGAAATATTTACTTAAATTTATATTTCCTTTTCTTCGCTCTGGTGTCGAGGTTAAGCGCGGCGTTGAGTTCTGCCACTCAACACGCAATGCCTCCAGAATTCGGCAGAAAATGGGGAACGGAGTGTCTTAACACTAGGTTCCCTCTGCCTACCCTGTTGTGTGCGGGATACAGCGTGAAGCTGATTTATTTATTTTATTTATGTTAAACTAATTTTCCAAATCACTAATCATATATCACAGATAAAATAAATTAGAAGTAAATTGCTAAGCGAGTCACGAATTCCATCCGAACGAGAATTGTCCAATATACTGGGCGTCATCTTAGGGGTGGGGTGGGTTTTATTATAGGACGCGCGGTCTGTGGTGAGTCGGGGGCGCTTCTTATTGCGATTGACGAAAGGGTTGCCATTTTGTATTTCTGCTGTTTTAGAATATTCTTTGGCTGGTGAGCTAGGATTTTTGGATAAATATAACTTTAAATTAACAGCAATTATATGTATTAACTATCACTAGTCGCGGCTTCGCCCGCTTAAACTTATTGTTATATTATAGTTAAATTATGCAAATTTTTTGCGTAAATTTAGCTATAAGTTTTGTATAAATCTGTTCAGTAGTTTTTGCGTGAAATTAAAACAAACATCCATCGTCAAACCAATTACCTTTAAACGAAATGCAATATAATTTAAATCATACTATTCATGTCAGTAAATAATATTTTTTCATTGTTTTAATTGTACTTTTGAAGACATATCAAGAATTCGTACAGCACTGGAATAATGGCCTTTTCTTCTGGCCATATTAACTTTTTAAATTCAAATTCAAATTATTTTATTCAAAATAAGAAATAACATGCTTCGTTTTTTACATAACGCCAAGAACCGGTGCAGAAAACTCAGCGAAACTTATTTTTTTAAAATTAATTTTATACAAATACATATTTAATTATTTCTGACAATGATACCTTTGAAACAGACTGGAGCGAGCATTTCATTCCCAAGGCGTGTTATCCTTTATAAAATCGTTAATTTGGTAATAACCTTTAACACATAAACGTCTTATTGTAAAAGCGTACACATTGTCCCATAAAACATTTTCAAAAAAATATTGAGTTGCAACAATATATTATGCTACTTGTAACTAATATTTTAGATTAATATGCATATCTCTAATAATTTAATTTTAAATCTGCACCACCCACTGGCCACCCACTGGTAGCCACGCAATGCCTCTAGAGTTCGGCGAAAAATGGAGAGCGGAGTGTCTTAGCACTAAGCTCCCAGTACCTATCCTGCTACATACAGAATACAGCGTGAAGCAAAATAAAAAAACTTTTTACTTTATTAAGATTATCAAAAATAACTTTATTTCCACATAAATTCTCTACTCACCAGCCCTATCCAACATCTACTGCGTAAACAAAACTCTCCACCCTCATTCCGACAAGAAATTACATACTTTAATCTTATCATTGAAGTAAAATAGAATATTAAATCGGGCTGTCGCCGAGCGGCCGGACCGTACTAAAGGCGGGATCAGAGATAAACACATTCGATTTGACGGGACAAAAAATGTCTTTAATATATCGTCCTAGTCTATTGTGGCGCAGTGGGATATGTTTAAATGGAGGTTAGGAGTTTGAATTTAAAAACTATTTTGTAGTATTTTTTTTCTTAGGTTCCGGCTGTGGTAGAGTCCGCATATGGTAGAGTAGAAGAGGGAACGTTTTCCGATTTCCGTTTCTTATTTTCCGCCGATTTTTAGAAATATTACGTGTTAAGTAGTAGAACTCAACGCGATTATCTTGTCACCAGAACGAGAAAAGTGTTAGGTAAAATCAATACACCTACTTTAAAACCGCAATTTAAAAATATAACAATTACATTAATTACGTACAACGTAAGCTTATAATCAACGTTAGAAATCCAAATTATTCGTTAACGTAAAACTAACTAAAATCCAATATTTTATAGTCCCGCATTCCAAAATATCCAAATCACAAAGGACAAAATTTTAGATCCAACGACAAAATATGCAAAAGATGTATTGTAGCTGAGCATCCGCGCCATTATATCACAAAAGCTTTCTAAACATCGTCACAGGGGGTTCGCACACAGCCACCGATCCATATCTTGAGGGTCGACACCCCTATATAACATATATATAGATATCTAAGGGGTTCCTCCTTATCCTTTTCCCCCGCACTACTACCCCCACGTTCTATAAACAGTACTAAACACTCGCGCAAAATTGTAAAATTTGAACGTTTTTGTCCCTTTCTAACCGGGTGGCGTCAATTTGTTAAGATAACATTGCTGGGGTCCGGTTATTTACGATTGGGGAATTAATTTAAAGGACACTAATTACAGCTCGGATATTGGTTTATTTGAATCGAATTTAGATATAGAATCCAGATACTAAGTTGTCAGGAGATGTCTGTATAGTTGGGGCTGTTGTTGAATAAACTAGTCAAGTTCATAATAGAAAATTAAAGAATTTAAATGATAATATTCATTAAATTTATTTTTCTATCGCTAATATAAATGCTATTAATAGAAATAATTTTGTTCGTGAATATTGAAAGAGCAGTATTTTTATTTTTATATATCAAATTACACAGAAATACATAAACAAACAGAGAAATAGCACTTAAATATTAATAATAATAATGTTATAAAATTATGTTTACAATTTAACAATTAAACTACATACTACTAAAGAGTATGCAATCTAAAGAATTTTTCTTTATATAGATAGTTATCATTATATGTAAAATATTATTAAATAAAACGTACAAAGAAAATAGAAAGAAATACTTGTAAAAAAATGTATATCAACTAACAAACAAAAAAGTGACTTCTTTCTATTATAATAATATTTGATCTTCATTTAATAATAATAATTTCATTTATTATAATAATTTAATAAGCCAAACCACGTCATTTATTCGTGTAACAGTCCAAAATAGAATCGGAAATCGTCGTACATAATTAATTCCACAGGCCGACAAAAGATCTTTTACTCCAAATATGATTTTTTAAACAAATTCTCGATATAGCCTTCCACAGGATTGATATACAGATAGATAGATAGATTTTTTTTATTTTTCAGATTCACGCTGTATCCCGCACACAGCAGAGTGAGCAGAAGGAACCTAGTGTTAAGACACTCCGTTCCCCACTTTCTGCCGAAATCTGGAGGCATTCTGTGTTAAGTGGCAGAACTCCTCGCCGCGCGTAACTTCGACACCAGAGCGAAGAAATAGAAATATAAATTTAAGTAAATATTTCATCTCCTCGAGTGGGGATCGAACCCACAACCAGTCGGTTTTACAGTCACCCTTTGTGCCGCTGCACCACGACTGGCCTCACCGATAGATACCTTTGTAAAAAAAATCGATAAGTCAGAAATATTCAATTAAGTGCGAACATTAATATTCTAGCATCGCGGTCGTCAAGTGCCGCTGGGGCATAGTGCATACACCCCCTCCTACAAAAAGGGGGGGTGCGGAATGATGGCCGAAATTCACGTTTTTAGGCCTATCAAGCTTTTTAGCATGGCATCCACGTACGCTTTGTGGAAATTTGATGTTTATATATTAACTGTACATGAGCTAGCGCATTATATATAGATCTCGTTTATTTTGTTAGTTGTTAGTTAAACGTTCGATTTTTAAATGATGAATGAATTAATGAATTGGGATTAATAGGAAAAACATTAACATTAAATAAAATAATTTCCTATAATGTATTTAGGAGCCTTAAAATTCTCATTCAATATTTATTTTAATATATATCTAGATATATATACGTGTATTTATTTCATAATAAAATAACATACAGACGTGAAAATCAATAATACATTTCAAGCTCTATACTTTCATAATAACATCATCGAAACTAATTACAACATAACAAAATATCTAGAAAACCTATTATTATTATATAATAATAATATTAAAATATAATATTGAGGCCGGTCGTGGCGCAGCGGCACGAGGTGTGACTGTAAAACCGACCGGTTGTAGGTTCGATCCCCACTCGAGGAGATGAAACATTTACTAAAATGTTTATATTTCCATTTCTTCGCTCTGGTGTCGAGGTTAAGCGCGGCGTTGAGTTCTGCCACTTAACACGCAATGCCTCCAGAATTCGGCAGTAAGTGGGGAACGGAGTATCTTAACACTAGATTCCCTCTGCCTACCCTGCTGTGTGCGGGATACAGCGTGAAGCTAATTTTAATAATATTAAAATATAATAAATACAGCCATCAAATTAATCCAGCAATAACATAACGTTAAGCACAGATAAAATTCAGCTGAACTTAATCTACATTGGACTATATCCATATACGTACTGACGCGCCACTATTAATCATAGAAAATGACGTAGCATTGTGCGACTCGACTCAAAATTGTGAAAACCTATCCAGTCGCTGGCCGGGGAACTAATAACGCGGTGCGCTCACACTTCGGAAAATACCCGCCGGGGGGTACTGTCGACAAAAAAAAATTCTAACCAATACCGCCAATTGTTTCGATGTTTGCTCAATTACGGTCTATAAAGAGTGTAAATGATGAAGGTTGTGTTGTTATAGTGTTACAGATTTGTTTGATATCTGTTGTATGTTATTATGAATTATTAGTATTTTTTTTTCATTGTAACCTAACTTGTGAGAGTGTATCAGTATTATAATTATTTTGCCCTTAGTTATAAATAATATCATCTTTAAAATCTCTATACTATCCCATTTCATTAAAAAAAATTAAATATACTTCTACAATGTTGGTTTTTTATAGTAGTAATTTTACACTAAATAGATAATAAATTCTACCAATTGAATTAGCTTAAATAAGAGAATAAACAAATATAATACTACGTAATAATAATACGTATGCAAAAATAAAACCCACACAACATTAAACGACAAAATTGCAAAACCCAATTGTAAATCAGTACGTATAATATACATACATTTAAACTGATAATATAGTAATAGAACAAATCATCTTTCATAGATTTCACCCTGTTTCTCATGAATATGATATATAACCATGTTTTCGGACAATATATTCTAATTTACCTTTATTGGGCAACAAACCTAAAATAAGTTATAGAACTAACACGTACACACGTCACGCACAATAGTTTTGTTTACTCCAATATATTTTGACCTTTGAGAGATAAATCTTTGATAAAAAGCACGGGGAACCTTCAAAAATGTTATCTTTTTTTTTTTTTTAGTTTTTTTATTATTTTTTCAACCATACATCATACTGCTTGACGATGACGCAGCGCGTGTGTGTGTACGCGCAAATGTGTGCGTTACGCGTGACGTTCTGCAACCGACGTGATATATTGAGAACTGCGCCAAAAATCGCTACTAGTTTATGTAACGTAACATTTCGCGTTTTGTTTTACGGTTGCAACTGTGGTTATGGCTTGAAGGAAAATAAATGTGTAATGTCTTATCTATTAATTATACTATTAGAGCGAATCCAGATTGAAATAATTTTATAAATGTTGTGTTTTATAATTATGTTTAAAATTACAATTTTCTGTAATCTAAATAACCTGATAATATAAAATAGATATGTAACATTGCAATATATTAAGTTGTTTACAATCTATAACAACCTTTCCTCCGCAGTCGGGTAAAGAATAATAGAAAAGAAACTAAAACCACATCATCTTGACTCTTCCTGACCAATTTACGACGTGATTTTTTAGCCAAACAAAACAAACTATCAATAATTCATATAATAATCAACGGGATCTCCTCACGCATGTCTAGCACAAAGCGAATGCCCTAAAGCTTTTTAGCGTCAACGCAATGATGCAACAGCCATTGTCAAATAATCGATTTGGATGGAATAAACGCGGAAACAGGCAAAATAAATGCGGCAAAATCGTGCATTCGTTCCACTTCGACTACGATCTCATTTGCGGTTCTCAGAGGAGGAGTACAACGCCTATGTACCTATATTTCCGAATTTTATGCCTACCACGTACTGTACGCGCCCCTAGTTGTGAATGTGTGCGGATAGTTCAACGCGGCCAATTTAACTGGGGACGTCGCTGTGGGACAGCTCCACGGGTTCGATACGCGGTTTAAAGGACACAGGGGGCAGAGTCGGGTCAGCTTATACTGGCCACGGCCCTAGTGTGGGTGTAGTTAAGCGATAGTGAAGGGGTACACCCCATCGCGTCATCGCTGACTATTGCGCCTGTGTTAGAGAACGAACATATAAAATGCCCACCATGACGATCACTGCGCGGCCATTTTAGTTTTTTCGTCATGATTTTTGCGACCCACCCTAATAGCTAATTTCTTATACATGTACGGATGGTTATGCATTTTTGGTAATGTTTTTGGGTTTGGGGTCTAGAGTAAGTCTGTGGACAATGTCCGAGATCGAAACTAAAGTGAGTTTGGTCATGTAGGAGGAAATGTATTAAAATTGTTATAATTAATTAAAAATTACGGTCAAAAATTGCTATCAAAGTCACTTGTTACGTCCGGCAGTAATGGTACATGGAGAATATTCAAGAATAATTAATAAAAAGATGAAAAAAAAACTCAAAGAAAAGATAAAATTGGTTTGGAATGTTCTCTCTGATCACATCGCAAGTTTTAAATAATATTTTAGTATGGCAAAAACTGTATATTCTTAGTTTTTTTATAGTTTTTTATTTAATTATAATTATACTTAGCCAACGGATAACAAATAACCGACAGCAATAAGAAATATAAAAAAAATATAGACTCACCTTATAGTTAAAACATCCACTATTATGACACTATGTTTTTTGCTTTTCCCAATCACTTTTATTTCTTGTCTTAAAAAAAATGACACTACAGTCGCCTAGATGTCCATCGTCACAGATCGTCTGGCTCTAAATGCATTTCAAAACATCTTGATGGTCAACAGTTATCTATATTTCTCACATAAATTTGTTTTAATTTACATTAGCTTCTGATATAACCTTTGTTGTAACTCGAATAATTTGGGGTCAGTTCAGGTGTTCAAGGGTCAAGCAAACTAGTTTAACGACGATCAATTTTATTTAGATTTCTACGTTTGTTTAGAATATTATGAGAAGTTTATGTTTTGTTAATGATTTTTGCAACAACTTAGTAGGTATAAGTACCACTGACTCATATATAGATTTGTAATATTTTTTTATTTCCTTAAAAAAAAAACTTTGAACTTTCAATTTAAATATAAAATTTTCATAATATTCAATTAATTTGATTCTGTAATTTCATGCGGGCACACACCAGGGTAAGCAGAGTGAACCTAGTGCACCACTCCATTCTCCACTCTCCGTCGAATTCTGGAGGTATTGCGTGTTGAGTGGCTGAATTCAAAGCTACTTTTGCATCGACACCAGAGCGAATAAATGAAAATATAAATGTAAATAAATATTTCACTTCCTCGAGTGGGGATCGAACCCACAGTCACACTTTCTACCACGGCGCCACGACTGGCCAAAAAATACATAATATTATAATATACTAATATATATAATAAAGCTATTTACAATAATGAATTGTGTATATTGATGTCATCTCAAGATGAACCATTCTTTAAATTATATTTTTTTACACTTTTTTTTAAATATATCCAAAGATTTCGATCGCTTAATATTTATCGCTAGATCGTTCCACAACTTAGTTGCTTTCACAGTATTTTGTGGAATGCTACGGAATTTTAAAAGCAAGGTTCCCGGAGAATCTCAGTTTATTTGTATGTGAACCTAAAAATTAGAACATCTCCCTTAAATAAGGAGGAGCTTTTCCGTTGAGTAACAAACAGTACAGAAGAGAAAGTGTATGTAGACTTCGGCGGACTGCGAATCGGAATACATTTGAGCTTAGAACGATATTCAAATACATGGTCATATTTACGCAAATTAAATATGAACCAAATAGTAAGATTTTGAAGTCACTCAAGTTTATTTATGTAGTCCTCGGTTAAGTCGGGATGGCTTTTTATTTTTTGTCATTTTTTTATCAGCTACACGCTGTATCCTGCAAACTGCAGAGTAGGCAGAGGGAACCTAGTGTTAAGACACTCCGTTCCCGACTTTCCGCCGAATTTTGGAAGCATTGCATGTTGAGAGGGGGAACTCAACGCCGTTCTTTGCCTCGACACCAGAGCGAATAAATGGAAATATAAATTTAAATAAATATTTCATTTCCTCGAGTGGCGATCGAACCCGCAATCGTCGCGTTACAGTCAAACCATTGTGTTGGGATAGCTTGCATTGGGATAATCGAGATTTTTGAGTAATAGATAATTTTCTTTTTAGTTGGAATAGATATCACAGAGCGTAAACGTCGGAGAGAGACTATCGCAAGAAATATTTTCCGACTTATATTATTTTCATGTTTATGACAGTCTGGTCTAAACGTACCTTATTAAGATTTTTTTATGTAAATGATTGTAGTAAATCTATCTATTATAATATTCGCTAGCGTACGTATGGCCAGTCGTGGCGCAGGAGCGCAAAGTGTGACGACTGCAAAACCGACTGGTTTGAGGGATCCCTTCTCAAGGAGATGAAATATTTACTTAAATTTATACTTCCATTTCTTCGCTCTGGTGTCGAGGACAAACGCGGCGATGAGTTCTGCAACTCAACACGCAATGCCTCCAGAATTCGGCAAAATATTATAATTTTATGCAGTCGGGGTTTTTGTTTTTACAAATATTTTTTTTATTTTTCACTTTTTTCTTAAATTTGAGAGTTGTGTGTTGTTGTGAGTTGTGGTATTCGAAACGATTTTTTTTTTTCACTAAGTCCAATGGCGTCCCACAGCCGCCATGATTGTTTTTATTTAACGTCACCTTTATCTAAGAACACTTGGGCTGCTAATACGAATCTAACGATACCTCAATTATGTAAATCCGTTTAGCGGTTCTGAAGACATGAGGTAATAAAGAATAATAAATACATACAAGATACGCGCGAAAAACATAACCCTTCCTTAGCAGTCGGAAAAAAAATAGGTTGATAGCTTTTGCAATATTTTGCAATATGCAGATGATATTGTGTGGGAATTTAGTTCTAAAAACATTAACGAAATTATAACCAGATTCAACTCTGCTTTATGTTATCTAGATGAATGACTATCTTTGCATGGATAAATTGGCGGTCCCTAAAATAGTGTAGTTATTTTATCTCGTAAAACATGAATCCCTGATGTCAGTATTGTCTATAACAATTTGGGTGTGCTTTAAGATAGTAAGCTGTCCGGCTCTCCTCAAATGGAATTTGTGTCCATAAGGTGGAGATCCCATTGCATAAATCTGTACGGATCAGTAATTGTAATGAAATTTATATTTAATAAATATAAATTTCATTAGAATTACATAAATCAGCTTCACGCTGTATCCCGTACACTGTAGGGTAGGCAGAGGGAACCTAGTGTTAAGATGCTCCATTCCCCACTTTCTGTCGAATAAATTATTTTTTTTGTCAGCTTCACGCTGTATCCCATACACTGCAGGGTAGGCAAAGGGAACCTAGTGTTAAGATACTCCATTCCCCACTTTCTGTCGAATAAATTATTTTTTTCGTCAGCTTCACGCTTTATCCCGCACACAGCAGGGTAGGCAGAGAGAACCTAGTGCAAGGACACTCCGTTCCCCACTTTCTGTCGAATTCTGAAGGCATTGCGTGTTAAGTGGCAGAACTCAACGCTGAGTTTTGCCTCAATACCAGAACGACGAAATGGAAATATATATTTAAGTAAATATTTCATCTTATCGAGTTTATAAACTCTCAATCTCTCTCTTCGTCGTCAGACAAAAATATATAATATTAAACATTAAATTTAATTTTACTTATAAAACATTAATTATATTTACGTTTTACATTAGAAAATAATAAAAAAATAAAATCTAATCAGATTCAGGGCTTGCGGCAGGTACTGAGAGCTAGCATGGCAACCATTCAAATTAAAATTCAAATAATTTTATTCAAAATAAGAAGTTACATGCTTCATTTTTTGAACGTCAAATAATTTACCACCAGTTCACTAAAGTTAATGCCTCAGACCTGAGAAGAACCGGCGCAAGAAACTCAGCGGGACCTATTTTTTTTAAATAAATTTATACAAATACATATTTAATTACCTGTGACAATGATACCTTTGAAACAGGCTGGGGCGAGCATTTCATTCCCAAGGCGTGTTATCATTCACAAAATCATTAATTTGGTAATAACCTTTAACACACAAACGTCTTTTCACAATTTTTTTAAATCGTGATATAAAAAATTCTCTGACGTTTTCTGGGATCCTATTGTACACATTGTCCCATAAAAGAATTACGAATTCGATGCAGCCGAGTTACAGGTGCACCTAGATTATGCTTATTTCTAGTGTTAATATTATGAGAATCACCAATTTTGGTAAAATTATTAATGTTTTTCTTAACATACATAACATTTTCAAAAATATATTGAAATGCAACTGTCAATATATTAATTTCTTTAAACTTTTGCCTTAAGGAATCTTTAGGGCCTAAGTTATAGATTGCACGAATAGCTCGCTTCTGCAGGACAAATATCGGTTGAATACCGGCTGCATTACCCCAAAGTAACATCCCATAGGACATAATACTATGGAAGTAACTGAAGTAAACAAGTCGAGCCGTTTCTACGTCAGTTAGTGATCTAATTTTTTTGACCGCGAAACCTGCAGAGCTAAGTCTATTCGCCAATCCATCAATATGGTGTCCCCACTGTAATTTGGAGTCTATGGTGATACCGAGAAATACCGTAGAATCGACAGGATCTACGGGATCTCGTGTTAGGTGTTCTAAAAATAATACATTTAGTTTTTTTACTATTCAATAGTAAGTTATTAACACTGAACCAATGTACTACTTTCGAGAGAGCATTATTTACATCGTCATATACGATTTGTCGTCTTTTTATTTTGAAAATCAATGAGGTGTCATCAGCTAACAATACTATCTCATGGTTATTTTCAACTAGATACGGTAAATCATTTATATATATTAAAAAGAGAAAAGGACCAATAATAGACCCTTGTGGGACCCCCATGCTGATTACCGAACCAGGAGATTTCTTGCCATTCACATCAATCCTCTGAACTCTGTCAGCTAAATAAGAGGTCAGAAGATTGAGTGCACGTCCTCTTATGCCGTAGTAGTGTAGCTTCATGACCAATGTTGAATGCTGTACACAATCAAAGGCTTTGGACAAATCACAAAACATGCCAAGAGCATCCTGCGATCCCTCCCAAGCCTCATATATATTCTTTATAAGGCCTATACCAGCATCTGTAGTTGAACGACCTTTAGTAAAACCATACTGTTTATCGTGCATGAGATTGTGTGAATTAAAATGCAGTAATATTTGATTTAGAATATTTTTTTCAAAAATCTTACTGAACGAGGGTAGTATAGAAACAGGTCTAAAATTATTGGGATCAGATGTACTACCCGATTTAAATATAGGTATGACTTTACTAAATTTCATTAGGTCAGGAAACACACCATACTCTATACAATTATTAAATACAGTTGTGAGGTGAGGAGCAACAGCGTCTATCATATGACTAATCAATTTGACAGAAATACCCCATAGATCCGACGTTTTCTTGATATCTAGGGACTTAAATGTCTTAATTATGTCTCTTGAATTGACTGGTTCAAATTTAAAGTCTACATTACATTTGCGTACGCTCTCCTTAAGTAATGATTCAGCGATGGTTGTGGAGGATATAAGTTTATCGGTTGTTGAAGCTGGAATATCAGCAAAGAATTTTTCAAATACACAAGCAACTTCTTGGTCTGAGCTGGTTAAACCATTGTCAATTTTTTATTTAAATTCAGAGTTATGATTCTTAGCTTTTCCAGTTTCACAATTTATTATGTCCCATGTCATTTTAATTTTATCAAAAGAATTTTTAATTTTATTTTTAATGTGTAAAGATTTTGCCATGGCACATACTTTTTTAAACAATTTAGAATAGACCCTAACATAATTAATAAATGATTCACTATGGTTATATGTTTTCTCACTATAAAGTTCATATAACCTTTGTCTACTCTTATGAATCCCCACAGTCGCCCAATCATTAAATGACAAGAAATTCCTGGAATTGACAGTTTTAGAAGTAAATATAGCATTGAACTCACTTTTAATAATATTGAAAAATTTCCCATATAATAAATTGGGTTTATTTTTATATTTTAAGTATTTAAGTTTTGCTATTATATTACTTCTAAATTTTTCTATACGACCAGTTGTCATCGGTATACAAACAATTTTTTTATTTTTATTAATTATATTTTTACTAAAGTGAAAGGAAGCCACCTGTCCGCAATGATCTGAGCTTAACATGTTAATTATTGATTTTTTACATGGCACAGAGTTTGTAAAAATATTATCAATGCAAGTAGCGGTACAATGAGTGATTCTTGTTGGCTCTAGAAATAGATTATCTAGGTTATATGAATTGAGTAATGACCTGAATCTGATACTAGTGGTGGAATTATCTAGTAAATTAATATTAAAGTCACCACATACAACTATTAATTTCTTAGATCCAGATAATTTTAAAAGTACCTGTTCTAAAATTATTTCAAAGTGTTCATATAACCCAGTGGGAGGTCTGTATACACTTACAACAATGAAATGCTCAAGCTCAGCACAGGCCATTTCAATAGTTTGCTCGACAGAGAGGCTCACAATGTCTTTACGTTCTTTAAACTTGTAAGATTTATTCAAAATTATCAAAGAGCCACCGCGAATTGCTTTTTCTCTGTTGAACATACTGGCTACTTGGTGATAATTAAAATAAATATAGCTTTAGAGCTTCGAAGCCAGTGCTCTGTAATACAAAGTACATGAATATTATTAGTATTTAAGAATAGCTCAATTTCTAAGTCTTTATTTAACATCCCTTGTATATTTTGATGCACCAAGTTTGTATCATTATCATGACAAATAGTATTTATTTTTACATTATTGTTACTTTTATTTTTACTACTGTATAACATTTTGCCAGAGATGGCCTCTATTGTCTTATTATTTAATTTAAATTATTTGGAACGGATTCCAAGCAAGTCAAAGTATACCGTTCAAGAGGTACAGTGTTCTTTATAGCCACAGTATTGGCTAAGTTGAATTGTAAATAATATGATAGCATACTTGCTATCTGTCTTTTATAAAAATAAGATAGGTGTAGCCTATCACATGTCAAATTATTATTTTTTATATTAATTACATTATTAATGTCAATTAAATTGATTTTATTATGATTATCGTTTAATGTAACATAATTGCTATTTATTAATGTATGTAACATATTGTTTAAATTAAATCTAATATTGTTTTCTTGTGGCAACTTTCTTATATAAGGAAATGTAAACATGATAATTTTTTTTACATTTAAATTCATTAATTGTAAATAATATTCTTGTAATAACTTTTTGTTCACATTTCCCCTTCCCCGAATCAAAATAATTAAAATTGAGTTAGGACAATGAGTATTAGATAGAATTTTACTAATAATTTGGGAGTATGTTGCTCCCGGCATACAACAATTTCATACTGAGTGTCCTTTACAAATGTTATTTAAAACCACACCCATATTTTTCCCCAAATTGTCACTATATATTTTAATATTACTTTGCTTTTGTGTGGGTATGGGTTGTGATTTTTTAATCTCTATAAAGCTGTCCTGAGCTCCATCAGCCTGAGATTGAGCAAATATTTCTGACATCTCCCCTGGGTGGCCAGATGTGAGCGTTTGACACTCACAGGCATAATTTTTGGTGAGTGACTCAAAGCGCTCTGAATTATGACAACAGATCTTAAGTAGCTCATCCATGGAAGATATGTGCTCTGCAATTTGTCTCTGAGCACATTCATATAGATTAGATTAGATTAGAAATAGATTTTAATTTATTATGCAATGTGGCAATCTCCAACTGTAAGGAATTTACCTCAGCTTCGTATAATAACTTTTTATTTAACATATTATCTGAAAGTTTATTAAAGTTATTTTTTAAGATTTTTCTATCAGCGGCTAATTTGGTGTAGTTTTTACAAATATCTTTTGTTTTTAATAGATGCTGTGTTTTTTTAATATATTTGTTTATTTTAATGTATTTTTTTAATTTATTTTTACTACCAAGAACTGGCTTGGAAGTCACCGAATCATCACCAGTCAAATCTATTGTTGAAATGTCATTTTTGTAGGTGATGACTGGAGAAACCAAGGAAGGTGTATTCCCAACCAGCTCTTCAAATAGACTCCAGAGTCTAAGCCCAATTAACCCAATTAAGTAAAACCCAGATTTGAGAGGCCTCTTGTTTCAAATTATTATTTTCTAATGAAAATATATATTCCTTGGCCTCATGCAGTTGTGATTTGAGATCATCGGTAAGCCTGAGAGCTTCCTCATATTCTTCTCTGCACTGGTCAAACCCATTGACTATTTTCTGAAGATTATTATTTTGTTCTAATAGTTCTGAATATTCTATGTAATTTTTTGACAAATCATTTTTAAGATTTTTATTTTTGTCCATAATCTGCAGAAATTCTTGCTCATTGTCATCCCTTTCTTTTAGCAGTTGTTCGCACTGCATCCTACATGACTTAAGTTCCTGGAGAGTCAGCTGGAGCTTATCCTCTGCCTGACGAGCCTTGGTACCACGGGTCATCATTGTTATGGAGTATATAATTTATGCAATAGTATGCTTAAATGCAAAATGCAGGTTAGGGCAGTACGAACTTGAGTTGTTACTTTATAAATGTTTAAATGTATTAGAAGGTAAAGGGAATGCAACAAGCAAGGAAGTATCGTATTAAAATTTGAAATGTAGTTCGTTACCTGCGCGATGACAGCTGACGAACAAAACACAGCACAAACACTTTAAAGTCACAAATTTTAATGTACTGAATATGATGTTAACAGTACAAACGTCTATATTAGACACTTTTTAACAAATTACACCAAATTTTACAATTTAAAATAATAAAATTTTAATTAATTCTACGGGAGAAATTTTTTTTTAATTGTTCATTGTTTTTCCAATTCCTTATGCGATTTTCTTTCAAATGATGTGCAAATCACATAAAAAACATATGAGTGCAAAACATATGAATCTATTCTACTATCATGTATCATTCTAAAATATAAATTTCATTACAATTACTGATCCCTACAGTTTAAGCAATGGGATCTTAGGCCACAATAAGTGCGGAAAAATCTTCAAATTTTACGTGCAGTACAGGGCTTAGTACAACCCCTCGGTGCTAACGGGCTTGGGTATTGTCAAAAAAGATGACGCTAATACTAAATTTCGAATTCATTTCACTGAAAATTGGCCAGACTACACAGCCATACGTGCATGCCTCTGACATCTAAGTCCTCGCATAATTCTAATGTTGGGGCAACTTGTTGGATTCCTAAATATAAAATTATTTTAAGTTTTTAATGCCCTTCTGAAACTTCTATTTTTTCTAGTGTAATATATTGCTTTGCTTGAAGGCATGTTGTTCGCAAAATCGAACAATTTAGAAGAAAGTTTTCATTTTTACATATTGCTTAAGTACTTTACAATCTTTGTTGCAAAATCCTTTCCGTAACATATCTAATTTTCACCTTGTCCTCAAAATTAGGGAAGCTTTGTATCTCTGCTACGTACAAGGCGTACTCTTATTGTTGGCATGGATCCAGAGTCACTCTGGCTTTACAGATAATGCCAAAAATATATTAATAAAAGGTAACTTCACAGTGACATTATGTGTCAATTTAATATTTCACGTCACGACATGAATGGGATGAATGAAAACCTAGCTTCACCAGCACAACTATTAAAAAAGGACACAATTAGGCTTCTGTAGTTGTTGAGGGTTAATGATAAATTTGAAGGCATCTTGATATAAAGGATAATTAATGCATGCTCTCCGGTATTTTTAAATTCATCTCAAAATCAGTTATGAAAAATAATGGCAGTGTCTTTAAAATATACTACCAAAGAGGATTTATCGATTCTAATAACAACGATCCTAATTATTATTTATTCTATTGCTAAATTATACTGTAAAATCAAGTAGTAAGTAATATACCAGTGAAATGTTTAAAAAGATAGGAGACTCAGCATAATTATATATATATATAACTATGCAACTTTATCAATAAAATAAAAAAAAGAATTAAAATAAGATGCAAGAATTTATTTTCGTAAAGTACAATGTTCAACCTTGTAAAAGTAGAAATTTAAACATTTATTTATTTAACATGAAGAGCACAGTTGACCTTTTCTACCGATTCTAACAGAATATTGGCTACGTCTTAGTTGACAAGCTTGACGTACACGACCTCTTCCTTGACCATAAGATGCGGCTGAAACAGAGCTTGCGCTGGAAGAGGCAGCACCAGAATCTGAACTGCCTTCATTAATAATAACTACTGAAGGCCCTTGGTTAACTACAGGCGCAAGAAGTTGTGGGCCATATTCATAAGAGGAAACTGCATTATTTGCAGATGATGAAGAACTTGAAGATGATGAAGATGCAGATCCAGAACGTCTTTCGTTAATTATAACAATTTCCTGAGGTACATTTTGAACGTAAGAGCCAGACGCTGCTGATATATCTACTCCTGCACTGAGCCCAGAAACTGGACCGTGCGATGATGACGAACTTGAAGATGAAGAAGCTGATGCTGAGGATCCAGAATCATTTTCATTGATAACAACGACACTTGGTCCTTGGTTTCCATATGGTCCGTAAAGCCCAGATGGTCCGTTTCCACTAGCTCCAGCAGCACTAGCACCCGCAGCTTCAGCTCCGGCACCACCTAGCCCTCCAAGTAGAGATCCAGCATCATAATTAAGTCCATTGTTGCCTCCGGCTGAGCTAGAGGAACTAGCGGCGCTCGAAGAGCTTGATCCAGAACCTTCTTCATTGATAACGACGAGACCTCCATTGGGGCCACGTCTGAGTCCATAGGCTCCAAGTGATCCAGGGCCGTATAATCCTCCTGCTCCAGCACCACTTGCAGCGGCTGCGGCAGCAGCAGCTTCAGCTTCTGCAGCTCCAGAACTGAGTTGTCCTAGCGATCCGTATTGTCCGAGCAGTCCAGATGCACCTCCAAGTCCTGCACCACCGAGGCCAGAACCATATCCGACTTGTTGGGCGCCAGATGACCCAGCACCACTAGCAGATGAGGCTGCAGCAGCCGCCGATGAACTTGACGATGATCCACCTTCGTTAAGGACGACAACGTCTGGCCCTTGGTTTCCGTATGGTCCGTAGAGCCCAGATGGTCCGTATGCACTAGCACCAGCAGCTGCAGCTCCAGCACCACCTAGTCCTCCAAGTAGAGATCCAGCACCATAATTAAGTCCATTGTTGCCTCCGGCTGAGCTTGATGAACTAGCAGCGCTCGAAGAGCTTGATCCAGATCCTTCTTCGTTGATAACGACGAGACCTCCATTGGGGCCACGTCTGAGTCCATAGGCTCCAAGTGATCCAGGGCCGTATAATCCTCCTGCTCCAGCACCACTTGCAGCGGCTGCGGCAGCAGCAGCTTCAGCTTCTGCAGCTCCAGAACTGAGTTGTCCTAGCGATCCGTATTGTCCGAGCAGTCCAGATGCACCTCCAAGTCCTGCACCACCGAGGCCAGAACCATATCCGACTTGTTGGGCGCCAGATGACCCAGCACCACTAGCAGATGAGGCTGCAGCAGCCGCCGATGAACTTGACGATGATCCACCTTCGTTAAGGACGACAACGTCTGGCCCTTGGTTTCCGTATGGTCCGTAGAGCCCAGATGGTCCGTATCCACTAGCTCCAGCAGCACTAGCACCCGCAGCTCCAGCTCCGGCACCACCTAGTCCTCCAAGTAGAGATCCAGCACCATAATTAAGTCCATTGTTGCCTCCGGCTGAGCTTGATGAACTAGCGGCGCTCGAAGAGCTTGATCCAGATCCTTCTTCGTTGATAACGACGAGACCTCCATTGGGGCCACGTCTGAGTCCATAGGCTCCGAGTGATCCTGGGCCGTATAATCCGCCTGCTCCAGCACCACTAGCAGATGAAGCTGCAGCAGACGCCGATGAACTTGACGATGATCCACCTTCGTTAAGGACGACAACGTCTGGTCCTTGGTTTCCGTATGGTCCGTAGAGCCCAGATGGTCCGTATCCACTAGCTCCAGCAGCACTAGCACCCGCAGCTCCAGCTCCGGCACCACCTAGTCCTCCAAGTAGAGATCCAGCACCATAATTAAGTCCATTGTTGCCTCCGGCTGAGCTTGATGAACTAGCAGCGCTCGAAGAGCTTGATCCAGATCCTTCTTCGTTGATAACGACGAGACCTCCATTGGGGCCACGTCTGAGTCCATAGGCTCCGAGTGATCCTGGGCCGTATAATCCTCCTGCTCCAGCACCACTTGCAGCGGCTGCGGCAGCAGCAGCTTCAGCTTCTGCAGCTCCAGAACTGAGTTGTCCTAGCGATCCGTATTGTCCGAGCAGTCCAGATGCACCTCCAAGTCCTGCACCACCGAGGCCAGAACCATATCCGACTCTTTGGGCGCCAGATGACCCAGCACCACTAGCAGATGAGGCTGCAGCAGCCGCCGATGAGCTTGACGATGATCCATCTTCGTTAAGGATGACAACGTCTGGTCCTTGGTTTCCGTATGGTCCGTAGAGCCCAGATGGTCCGTATCCACTAGCTCCAGTAGCACTAGCACCCGCAGCTCCAGCTCCGGCACCACCTAGTCCTCCAAGTAGAGATCCAGCACCATAATTAAGTCCATTGTTGCCTCCGGCTGAGCTTGATGAACTAGCGGCGCTCGAAGAGCTTGATCCAGATCCTTCTTCGTTGATAACGACGAGACCTCCATTGGGGCCACGTCTGAGTCCATAGACTCCGAGTGATCCTGGGCCGTATAATCCTCCTGCTCCAGCACCACTTGCAGCGGCTGCGGCAGCAGCAGCTTCAGCTTCTGCAGCTCCAGAACTGAGTTGTCCTAGCGATCCGTATTGTCCGAGCAGTCCAGATGCACCTCCAAGTCCTGCACCACCGAGGCCAGAACCATATCCGACTCTTTGGGCGCCAGATGACCCAGCACCACTAGCAGATGAGGCTGCAGCAGCCGCCGATGAGCTTGACGATGATCCACCTTCGTTAAGGACGACAACGTCTGGTCCTTGGTTTCCGTATGGTCCGTAGAGCCCAGATGGTCCGTATCCACTAGCTCCAGCAGCACTAGCACCCGCAGCTCCAGCTCCGGCACCACCTAGTCCTCCAAGTAGAGATCCAGCACCATAATTAAGTCCATTGTTGCCTCCGGCTGAGCTTGATGAACTAGCAGCGCTCGAAGAGCTTGATCCAGATCCTTCTTCGTTGATAACGACGAGACCTCCATTGGGGCCACGTCTGAGTCCATAGGCTCCGAGTGATCCTGGGCCGTATAATCCGCCTGCTCCAGCACCACTAGCAGATGAAGCTGCAGCAGACGCCGATGAACTTGACGATGATCCACCTTCGTTAAGGACGACAACGTCTGGTCCTTGGTTTCCGTATGGTCCGTAGAGCCCAGATGGTCCGTATCCACTAGCTCCAGCAGCACTAGCACCCGCAGCTCCAGCTCCGGCACCACCTAGTCCTCCAAGTAGAGATCCAGCACCATAATTAAGTCCATTGTTGCCTCCAGCTGAACTTGAAGAACTAGCGGCGCTCGAAGAGCTTGATCCAGATCCTTCTTCGTTGATAACGACGAGACCTCCATTGGGGCCACGTCTGAGTCCATAGGCTCCGAGTGATCCTGGGCCGTATAATCCTCCTGCTCCAGCACCACTTGCAGCGGCTGCGGCAGCAGCAGCTTCAGCTTCTGCAGCTCCAGAACTGAGTTGTCCTAGCGATCCGTATTGTCCGAGCAGTCCAGATGCACCTCCAAGTCCTGCACCACCGAGGCCAGAACCATATCCGACTCTTTGGGCGCCAGATGACCCAGCACCACTAGCAGATGAGGCTGCAGCAGCCGCCGATGAGCTTGACGATGATCCACCTTCGTTAAGGACGACAACGTCTGGTCCTTGGTTTCCGTATGGTCCGTAGAGCCCAGATGGTCCGTATCCACTAGCTCCAGCAGCACTAGCACCCGCAGCTCCAGCTCCGGCACCACCTAGTCCTCCAAGTAGAGATCCAGCACCATAATTAAGTCCATTGTTGCCTCCGGCTGAGCTTGATGAACTAGCGGCGCTCGAAGAGCTTGATCCAGATCCTTCTTCGTTGATAACGACGAGACCTCCATTGGGGCCACGTCTGAGTCCATAGGCTCCGAGTGATCCTGGGCCGTATAATCCTCCTGCTCCAGCACCACTTGCAGCGGCTGCGGCAGCAGCAGCTTCAGCTTCTGCAGCTCCAGAACTGAGTTGTCCTAGCGATCCGTATTGTCCGAGCAGTCCAGATGCACCTCCAAGTCCTGCACCACCGAGGCCAGAACCATATCCGACTCTTTGGGCGCCAGATGACCCAGCACCACTAGCAGATGAGGCTGCAGCAGCCGCCGATGAGCTTGACGATGATCCACCTTCGTTAAGGACGACAACGTCTGGTCCTTGGTTTCCGTATGGTCCGTAGAGCCCAGATGGTCCGTATCCACTAGCTCCAGCAGCACTAGCACCCGCAGCTCCAGCTCCGGCACCACCTAGTCCTCCAAGTAGAGATCCAGCACCATAATTAAGTCCATTGTTGCCTCCGGCTGAGCTTGATGAACTAGCGGCGCTCGAAGAGCTTGATCCAGATCCTTCTTCGTTGATAACGACGAGACCTCCATTGGGGCCACGTCTGAGTCCATAGGCTCCGAGTGATCCTGGGCCGTATAATCCGCCTGCTCCAGCACCACTAGCAGATGAAGCTGCAGCAGACGCCGATGAACTTGACGATGATCCACCTTCGTTAAGGACGACAACGTCTGGTCCTTGGTTTCCGTATGGTCCGTAGAGCCCAGATGGTCCGTATCCACTAGCTCCAGCAGCACTAGCACCCGCAGCTCCAGCTCCGGCACCACCTAGTCCTCCAAGTAGAGATCCAGCACCATAATTAAGTCCATTGTTGCCTCCGGCTGAGCTTGATGAACTAGCAGCGCTCGAAGAGCTTGATCCAGATCCTTCTTCGTTGATAACGACGAGACCTCCATTGGGGCCACGTCTGAGTCCATAGGCTCCGAGTGATCCTGGGCCGTATAATCCTCCTGCTCCAGCACCACTTGCAGCGGCTGCGGCAGCAGCAGCTTCAGCTTCTGCAGCTCCAGAACTGAGTTGTCCTAGCGATCCGTATTGTCCGAGCAGTCCAGATGCACCTCCAAGTCCTGCACCACCGAGGCCAGAACCATATCCGACTCTTTGGGCGCCAGATGACCCAGCACCACTAGCAGATGAGGCTGCAGCAGCCGCCGATGAGCTTGACGATGATCCATCTTCGTTAAGGATGACAACGTCTGGTCCTTGGTTTCCGTATGGTCCGTAGAGCCCAGATGGTCCGTATCCACTAGCTCCAGTAGCACTAGCACCCGCAGCTCCAGCTCCGGCACCACCTAGTCCTCCAAGTAGAGATCCAGCACCATAATTAAGTCCATTGTTGCCTCCGGCTGAGCTTGATGAACTAGCGGCGCTCGAAGAGCTTGATCCAGATCCTTCTTCGTTGATAACGACGAGACCTCCATTGGGGCCACGTCTGAGTCCATAGACTCCGAGTGATCCTGGGCCGTATAATCCTCCTGCTCCAGCACCACTTGCAGCGGCTGCGGCAGCAGCAGCTTCAGCTTCTGCAGCTCCAGAACTGAGTTGTCCTAGCGATCCGTATTGTCCGAGCAGTCCAGATGCACCTCCAAGTCCTGCACCACCGAGGCCAGAACCATATCCGACTCTTTGGGCGCCAGATGACCCAGCACCACTAGCAGATGAGGCTGCAGCAGCCGCCGATGAGCTTGACGATGATCCACCTTCGTTAAGGACGACAACGTCTGGTCCTTGGTTTCCGTATGGTCCGTAGAGCCCAGATGGTCCGTATCCACTAGCTCCAGCAGCACTAGCACCCGCAGCTCCAGCTCCGGCACCACCTAGTCCTCCAAGTAGAGATCCAGCACCATAATTAAGTCCATTGTTGCCTCCGGCTGAGCTTGATGAACTAGCAGCGCTCGAAGAGCTTGATCCAGATCCTTCTTCGTTGATAACGACGAGACCTCCATTGGGGCCACGTCTGAGTCCATAGGCTCCGAGTGATCCTGGGCCGTATAATCCGCCTGCTCCAGCACCACTAGCAGATGAAGCTGCAGCAGACGCCGATGAACTTGACGATGATCCACCTTCGTTAAGGACGACAACGTCTGGTCCTTGGTTTCCGTATGGTCCGTAGAGCCCAGATGGTCCGTATCCACTAGCTCCAGCAGCACTAGCACCCGCAGCTCCAGCTCCGGCACCACCTAGTCCTCCAAGTAGAGATCCAGCACCATAATTAAGTCCATTGTTGCCTCCAGCTGAACTTGAAGAACTAGCGGCGCTCGAAGAGCTTGATCCAGATCCTTCTTCGTTGATAACGACGAGACCTCCATTGGGGCCACGTCTGAGTCCATAGGCTCCGAGTGATCCTGGGCCGTATAATCCTCCTGCTCCAGCACCACTTGCAGCGGCTGCGGCAGCAGCAGCTTCAGCTTCTGCAGCTCCAGAACTGAGTTGTCCTAGCGATCCGTATTGTCCGAGCAGTCCAGATGCACCTCCAAGTCCTGCACCACCGAGGCCAGAACCATATCCGACTCTTTGGGCGCCAGATGACCCAGCACCACTAGCAGATGAGGCTGCAGCAGCCGCCGATGAGCTTGACGATGATCCACCTTCGTTAAGGACGACAACGTCTGGTCCTTGGTTTCCGTATGGTCCGTAGAGCCCAGATGGTCCGTATCCACTAGCTCCAGCAGCACTAGCACCCGCAGCTCCAGCTCCGGCACCACCTAGTCCTCCAAGTAGAGATCCAGCACCATAATTAAGTCCATTGTTGCCTCCGGCTGAGCTTGATGAACTAGCGGCGCTCGAAGAGCTTGATCCAGATCCTTCTTCGTTGATAACGACGAGACCTCCATTGGGGCCACGTCTGAGTCCATAGGCTCCGAGTGATCCTGGGCCGTATAATCCTCCTGCTCCAGCACCACTTGCAGCGGCTGCGGCAGCAGCAGCTTCAGCTTCTGCAGCTCCAGAACTGAGTTGTCCTAGCGATCCGTATTGTCCGAGCAGTCCAGATGCACCTCCAAGTCCTGCACCACCGAGGCCAGAACCATATCCGACTCTTTGGGCGCCAGATGACCCAGCACCACTAGCAGATGAGGCTGAAGCAGCCGCCGATGAGCTTGACGATGATCCACCTTCGTTAAGGACGACAACGTCTGGTCCTTGGTTTCCGTATGGTCCGTAGAGCCCAGATGGTCCGTATCCACTAGCTCCAGCAGCACTAGCACCCGCAGCTCCAGCTCCGGCACCACCTAGTCCTCCAAGTAGAGATCCAGCACCATAATTAAGTCCATTGTTGCCTCCGGCTGAACTTGAAGAACTAGCGGCGCTCGAAGAGCTTGATCCAGATCCTTCTTCGTTGATAACGACGAGACCTCCATTGGGGCCACGTCTGAGTCCATAGGCTCCGAGTGATCCTGGGCCGTATAATCCTCCTGCTCCAGCACCACTTGCAGCGGCTGCGGCAGCAGCAGCTTCAGCTTCTGCAGCTCCAGAACTGAGTTGTCCTAGCGATCCGTATTGTCCGAGCAGTCCAGATGCACCTCCAAGTCCTGCACCACCGAGGCCAGAACCATATCCGACTCTTTGGGCGCCAGATGACCCAGCACCACTAGCAGATGAGGCTGCAGCAGCCGCCGATGAGCTTGACGATGATCCACCTTCGTTAAGGACGACAACGTCTGGTCCTTGGTTTCCGTATGGTCCGTAGAGCCCAGATGGTCCGTATCCATTAGCTCCAGCAGCACTAGCACCCGCAGCTCCAGCTCCGGCACCACCTAGTCCTCCAAGTAGAGATCCAGCACCATAATTAAGTCCATTGTTGCCTCCGGCTGAGCTTGATGAACTAGCAGCGCTCGAAGAGCTTGATCCAGATCCTTCTTCGTTGATAACGACGAGACCTCCATTGGGGCCACGTCTGAGTCCATAGGCTCCGAGTGATCCTGGGCCGTATAATCCTCCTGCTCCAGCACCACTTGCAGCGGCTGCGGCAGCAGCAGCTTCAGCTTCTGCAGCTCCAGAACTGAGTTGTCCTAGCGATCCGTATTGTCCGAGCAGTCCAGATGCACCTCCAAGTCCTGCACCACCGAGGCCAGAACCATATCCGACTCTTTGGGCGCCAGATGACCCAGCACCACTAGCAGATGAGGCTGCAGCAGCCGCCGATGAGCTTGACGATGATCCACCTTCGTTAAGGACGACAACGTCTGGTCCTTGGTTTCCGTATGGTCCGTAGAGCCCAGATGGTCCGTATCCACTAGCTCCAGCAGCACTAGCACCCGCAGCTCCAGCTCCGGCACCACCTAGTCCTCCAAGTAGAGATCCAGCACCATAATTAAGTCCATTGTTGCCTCCGGCTGAGCTTGATGAACTAGCAGCGCTCGAAGAGCTTGATCCAGATCCTTCTTCGTTGATAACGACGAGACCTCCATTGGGGCCACGTCTGAGTCCATAGGCTCCGAGTGATCCTGGGCCGTATAATCCTCCTGCTCCAGCACCACTTGCAGCGGCTGCGGCAGCAGCAGCTTCTGCTTCTGCAGCTCCAGAACTGAGTTGTCCTAGCGATCCGTATTGTCCGAGCAGTCCAGATGCACCTCCAAGTCCTGCACCACCGAGGCCAGAACCATATCCGACTCTTTGGGCGCCAGATGACCCAGCACCACTAGCAGATGAGGCTGCAGCAGCCGCCGATGAGCTTGACGATGATCCACCTTCGTTAAGGACGACAACGTCTGGTCCTTGGTTTCCGTATGGTCCGTAGAGCCCAGATGGTCCGTATCCACTAGCTCCAGCAGCACTAGCACCCGCAGCTCCAGCTCCGGCACCACCTAGTCCTCCAAGTAGAGATCCAGCACCATAATTAAGTCCATTGTTGCCTCCGGCTGAGCTTGATGAACTAGCGGCGCTCGAAGAGCTTGATCCAGATCCTTCTTCGTTGATAACGACGAGACCTCCATTGGGGCCACGTCTGAGTCCATAGGCTCCGAGTGATCCTGGGCCGTATAATCCTCCTGCTCCAGCACCACTTGCAGCGGCTGCGGCAGCAGCAGCTTCAGCTTCTGCAGCTCCAGAACTGAGTTGTCCTAGCGATCCGTATTGTCCGAGCAGTCCAGATGCACCTCCAAGTCCTGCACCACCGAGGCCAGAACCATATCCGACTCTTTGGGCGCCAGATGACCCAGCACCACTAGCAGATGAGGCTGAAGCAGCCGCCGATGAGCTTGACGATGATCCACCTTCGTTAAGGACGACAACGTCTGGTCCTTGGTTTCCGTATGGTCCGTAGAGCCCAGATGGTCCGTATCCACTAGCTCCAGCAGCACTAGCACCCGCAGCTGCAGCTCCGGCGCCACCTAGTCCTCCAAGTAGAGATCCAGCACCATAATTAAGTCCATTGTTGCCTCCGGCTGAGCTTGATGAACTAGCAGCGCTCGAAGAGCTTGATCCAGATCCTTCTTCGTTGATAACGACGAGACCTCCATTGGGGCCACGTCTGAGTCCATAGGCTCCGAGTGATCCTGGGCCGTATAATCCTCCTGCTCCAGCACCACTTGCAGCGGCTGCGGCAGCAGCAGCTTCAGCTTCTGCAGCTCCAGAACTGAGTTGTCCTAGCGATCCGTATTGTCCGAGCAGTCCAGATGCACCTCCAAGTCCTGCACCACCGAGGCCAGAACCATATCCGACTCTTTGGGCGCCAGATGACCCAGCACCACTAGCAGATGAGGCTGCAGCAGCCGCCGATGAGCTTGCCGATGATCCACCTTCGTTAAGGACGACAACGTCTGGTCCTTGGTTTCCGTATGGTCCGTAGAGCCCAGATGGTCCGTATCCACTAGCTCCAGCAGCACTAGCACCCGCAGCTGCAGCTCCGGCGCCACCTAGTCCTCCAAGTAGAGATCCAGCACCATAATTAAGTCCATTGTTGCCTCCGGCTGAGCTTGATGAACTAGCAGCGCTCGAAGAGCTTGATCCAGATCCTTCTTCGTTGATAACGACGAGACCTCCATTGGGGCCACGTCTGAGTCCATAGGCTCCGAGTGATCCTGGGCCGTATAATCCTCCTGCTCCAGCACCACTTGCAGCGGCTGCGGCAGCAGCAGCTTCAGCTTCTGCAGCTCCAGAACTGAGTTGTCCTAGCGATCCGTATTGTCCGAGCAGTCCAGATGCACCTCCAAGTCCTGCACCACCGAGGCCAGAACCATATCCGACTCTTTGGGCGCCAGATGACCCAGCACCACTAGCAGATGAGGCTGCAGCAGCCGCCGATGAGCTTGACGATGATCCACCTTCGTTAAGGACGACAACGTCTGGTCCTTGGTTTCCGTATGGTCCGTAGAGCCCAGATGGTCCGTATCCACTAGCTCCAGCAGCACTAGCACCCGCAGCTCCAGCTCCGGCACCACCTAGTCCTCCAAGTAGAGATCCAGCACCATAATTAAGTCCATTGTTGCCTCCGGCTGAGCTTGATGAACTAGCAGCGCTCGAAGAGCTTGATCCAGATCCTTCTTCGTTGATAACGACGAGACCTCCATTGGGGCCACGTCTGAGTCCATAGGCTCCGAGTGATCCTGGGCCGTATAATCCGCCTGCTCCAGCACCACTTGCAGCGGCTGCGGCAGCAGCAGCTTCAGCTTCTGCAGCTCCAGAACTGAGTTGTCCTAGCGATCCGTATTGTCCGAGCAGTCCAGATGCACCTCCAAGTCCTGCACCACCGAGGCCAGAACCATATCCGACTCTTTGGGCGCCAGATGACCCAGCACCACTAGCAGATGAGGCTGCAGCAGCCGCCGATGAGCTTGACGATGATCCACCTTCGTTAAGGACGACAACGTCTGGTCCTTGGTTTCCATATGGTCCGTAGAGCCCAGATGGTCCGTATCCACTAGCTCCAGCAGCACTAGCACCCGCAGCTCCAGCTCCGGCGCCACCTAGTCCTCCAAGTAGAGATCCAGCACCATAATTAAGTCCATTGTTGCCTCCGGCTGAGCTTGATGAACTAGCGGCGCTCGAAGAGCTTGATCCAGATCCTTCTTCGTTGATAACGACGAGACCTCCATTGGGGCCACGTCTGAGTCCATAGGCTCCGAGTGATCCAGGGCCGTATAATCCTCCTGCTCCAGCACCACTTGCAGCGGCTGCGGCAGCAGCAGCTTCAGCTTCTGCAGCTCCAGAACTGAGTTGTCCTAGCGATCCGTATTGTCCGAGCAGTCCAGATGCACCTCCAAGTCCTGCACCACCGAGGCCAGAACCATATCCGACTTGTTGGGCGCCAGATGACCCAGCACCACTAGCAGATGAGGCTGCAGCAGCCGCCGATGAACTTGACGATGATCCACCTTCGTTAAGGACGACAACGTCTGGCCCTTGGTTTCCGTATGGTCCGTAGAGCCCAGATGGTCCGTATGCACTAGCTCCAGCAGCACTAGCACCCGCAGCTCCAGCTCCGGCACCACCTAGTCCTCCAAGTAGAGATCCAGCACCATAATTAAGTCCATTGTTACCTCCAGCTGAGCTTGATGAACTAGCGGCGCTCGAAGAGCTTGATCCAGATCCTTCTTCGTTGATAACGACGAGACCTCCATTGGGGCCACGTCTGAGTCCATAGGCTCCAAGTGATCCTGGACCATATAATCCGCCTGCTCCAGCACCACTAGCAGATGAAGCTGCAGCAGACGCCGATGAACTTGACGATGATCCACCTTCGTTAAGGACGACAACGTCTGGTCCTTGGTTTCCGTATGGTCCGTAGAGCCCAGATGGTCCGTATCCACTAGCTCCAGCAGCACTAGCACCCGCAGCTCCAGCTCCGGCACCACCTAGTCCTCCAAGTAGAGATCCAGCACCATAATTAAGTCCATTGTTGCCTCCGGCTGAGCTTGATGAACTAGCGGCGCTCGAAGAGCTTGATCCAGATCCTTCTTCGTTGATAACGACGAGACCTCCATTGGGGCCACGTCTGAGTCCATAGGCTCCGAGTGATCCTGGGCCGTATAATCCTCCTGCTCCAGCACCACTTGCAGCGGCTGCGGCAGCAGCAGCTTCAGCTTCTGCAGCTCCAGAACTGAGTTGTCCTAGCGATCCGTATTGTCCGAGCAGTCCAGATGCACCTCCAAGTCCTGCACCACCGAGGCCAGAACCATATCCGACTCTTTGGGCGCCAGATGACCCAGCACCACTAGCAGATGAGGCTGCAGCAGCCGCCGATGAGCTTGACGATGATCCACCTTCGTTAAGGACGACAACGTCTGGTCCTTGGTTTCCGTATGGTCCGTAGAGCCCAGATGGTCCGTATCCACTAGCTCCAGCAGCACTAGCACCCGCAGCTCCAGCTCCGGCACCACCTAGTCCTCCAAGTAGAGATCCAGCACCATAATTAAGTCCATTGTTGCCTCCGGCTGAGCTTGATGAACTAGCGGCGCTCGAAGAGCTTGATCCAGATCCTTCTTCGTTGATAACGACGAGACCTCCATTGGGGCCACGTCTGAGTCCATAGGCTCCGAGTGATCCTGGGCCGTATAATCCTCCTGCTCCAGCACCACTGGCAGCGGCTGCGGCAGCAGCAGCTTCAGCTTCTGCAGCTCCAGAACTGAGTTGTCCTAGCGATCCGTATTGTCCGAGCAGTCCAGATGCACCTCCAAGTCCTGCACCACCGAGGCCAGAACCATATCCGACTCTTTGGGCGCCAGATGACCCAGCACCACTAGCAGATGAGGCTGCAGCAGCCGCCGATGAGCTTGACGATGATCCACCTTCGTTAAGGACGACAACGTCTGGTCCTTGGTTTCCGTATGGTCCGTAGAGCCCAGATGGTCCGTATCCACTAGCTCCAGCAGCACTAGCACCCGCAGCTCCAGCTCCGGCACCACCTAGTCCTCCAAGTAGAGATCCAGCACCATAATTAAGTCCATTGTTGCCTCCGGCTGAGCTTGATGAACTAGCGGCGCTCGAAGAGCTTGATCCAGATCCTTCTTCGTTGATAACGACGAGACCTCCATTGGGGCCACGTCTGAGTCCATAGGCTCCGAGTGATCCTGGGCCGTATAATCCTCCTGCTCCAGCACCACTTGCAGCGGCTGCGGCAGCAGCAGCTTCAGCTTCTGCAGCTCCAGAACTGAGTTGTCCTAGCGATCCGTATTGTCCGAGCAGTCCAGATGCACCTCCAAGTCCTGCACCACCGAGGCCAGAACCATATCCGACTCTTTGGGCGCCAGATGACCCAGCACCACTAGCAGATGAGGCTGCAGCAGCCGCCGATGAGCTTGACGATGATCCACCTTCGTTAAGGACGACAACGTCTGGTCCTTGGTTTCCGTATGGTCCGTAGAGCCCAGATGGTCCGTATCCACTAGCTCCAGCAGCACTCGCACCCGCAGCTCCAGCTCCGGCACCGCTTAGTGCCCCTAGTCCAGATCCGATGCGATTGTTGGCTCCAGCTGAGCTTGTGCTTGATGAGCTAGCAGCGCTTGAAGAACTTGATCCTGATCCTCTTTCATTGACAACAATAACGTCCTTTTGGCTAACACCACGACCAGCTCCGTGGAATCCAGATTGTCCGTACCCACCAGATCCTTGGTATCCTGCGCCTGCGGAGCTTGCAGCACTTGAAGCACTTGAACTGGAACTGGATGATGCAGCTGAACGTCCAGGAACCTTCTTTATTGTAACATCTTCTTCATATATTCTTTCGTTTCCAAATTTGTCTTTTTTAATGACAATTGTTCGGACTTCGACGTCATCGTTGGCATCGCTGCTGAACTTTTCGCCACTCCTTGACAATTCTTTTCGTACAGTTGATCTTTCGATTAAATTTCCAGTTGGGTCTACATCAAATTCGTCGCTTGTACTTACATTTCTGGTTTGAAACGCATTTGCATCCATTAGCATTTTCATCAAATCATTATCGAGAGAAGATGCAGATGCAGATACATACTGTAACAAAATAATATACTAATATATGTAACTACAACTTAAATTCCAAACATTTCGAACTCTTGAAAGAAAAAATTTTTACAATGAATTTTGTATTTCACAGTAAATATGGACTTACCTGCAGTGCACAGCACAAGATCACGAAGGTTGCGACTCTCATGTTGCTTAGAGAGTAGGACCCGAACTGATACTGAAACCAAATTTTTGGCTGCATTTATACTCAAAATTCTCTTAAGCTTTGACGTACGAAACCATGAAAACCTATTTTATTTGCTTAGTATAATATTTACATTTATATAAAGTAAATAAGGTGTTTTTATTATAACAATACTTAGTTTACCTTGCAATTCAAAACAATACAATTTAATTATATATTGATTAATACATTGTGGATTTGCACATATTACTTATTTTACACTACATTTTATCGTGATATTCAACAAAAATGTCTCTTTATTATGTTTCTATCCTGAAATGGAATATAAAACAATAATCCACTGAGATTTTCTTAAGTTTTATCTTTTTCTATATATATCTAAAATAAATAAATAAATCAGCTTCACGCTGTATCCCGCACACAGCAGGGTAGGCAGAGGGAACCTAGTGTTAAGACACTAGATTCCCCACTTTCTGCCGATTTCTGGAGGCATTGCGTGTTGAGTGGCAGAACTCAACGCCGCGCTTAACCTCGACACCAGAGCGAAGAAATGGAAATATAAATTTAAGTAAATATTTCATCTCCTCGAGTGGGGATCGAACCCACACCCAGTCGGTTTTACAGTCACACCTCGTGCCGCTGCGCCACGACCGGCCTCTATATATCTAGTATTATTAAATAATAATTGTATCTTGAAACGTAAACGTTTTAACATAATGTGTACAACATTATTTAGTATATATACATCGTACATAAATACATTAAATTTGTATGTCTTTTTGATGTTTATCGAAACGATAGACGAATATCACCCCAAAAAAAAAATTATATATATAAATGATAATAATTACAGTTATATCATCAGAAATATAACTCTGTGTTCTTAGTTTACGGAATCTATTACATGGAAAATAAAAAATATATAACTTATTTATTCTAAAAATGTTCATAAACTCAAATTGAAAAAGTAAGCAAAACGTTTAAATTTATTCTCTCATAATCCTGTTCATCTATATTAAAAGTTACAAACCTCTTTTATAAAAAATATTTTAGTTTAATACTGAAATTTTGTGGTTTTATTAAATATTTATTATTTAAATAATAAGTATATAAAAAAATGCTCATACACTTGCATGTTTTAAGAAATACAAAAATTGCATAACTTTCAGAGATGAAGGCAGCTATTGCCTTATCACATTTTATAATTTTTAAGTTATTGTAAATTATATATTTGTATGTTGTATCATGATGTTCACATCAGTTTTTACCAAGACTTTTTATGTTTAACTTAACTTAACTTTACACTACATCCCGAGGGTGGTATGTTACGTACATTTTTACTCTGGTACCGACTGCGTCATATTAGAATTAGGAAAATTATTAAGTTCATTGTTTGTATTTAAGTTTATTATTTTCTATTACGTTTCGAAGAGGCCGACTGTAAGCGCGACGGTTGCGAGTTCGACCCCCACTCGGGGGAATGAATTGTTACTTTTTATACCTGTAATGTTAATTAATTCCTTTCCTCTAGTAACAAGGCAAAGCGCGGCGTTGAGTTTTGCCACTCAATAAGCGATATCTCAAAAATCTGCGGAAAGTATGAAAAGGAGTGTCTTAACACTTCTGACTATCCTGCTATATGCGAGACAGCGACAGCGTGACGCTAAAAAAAATTGAGTCCAATATCTTAATATTGAATACCATCTTCACTTAAGCGGATATTTATAACTGTTCTTATTCATAAATTATTAAAACGGCATCTCAACGTAGATCTCAAAGTTGAGAGCGGTTTATAAATACGGCCTTAGTTTTTTAACTTGACTATAAAAGAAAACAGAGGATGCATCTAACGTTAAATTTTTACGACAATAATATTATACACAAAAAATAAAGGAATAACAACATTTTGGTTTGTCTTGTGAAGGTAATGTAAGACATTTAAAATATAAGAGAACTCCAGAACTCTGCGGAAAGTGGGAAACGGAATGTCTTAATACAAGGTTCCCTCTGCCCTGCTGTGTGCGGGATACAGCGTGAAGGTGATAAAAATGTTTAATTTAATTTTTTTAAATATAAATAAGACGATTCATTATTATGTTGATTGTGCCTATTTTGGAACAAGATTTTCTTAGAATGACTTATAACTGTAACTAAGGTAAGATCTAATATACTGAATTTGACCCCACTAGTAAGTATTTCAGTAGTTATACGTAGCTTGTGTAACTATACAGTAATATTATGTCGAGCTGGTCAGATGATGGAACCAGGACTTACATGATGTCTCTTTTTTTTTTTTTTTTATTTATCTACAGGTCTCTAGAAAACCATTCGAGTCTAGGCTTATACAATTTATAGCTTCGAGCACATTACCTAGCTTTTGTAGCACTTGGTCAAGAAAAAATATTCTTTCCAAACCTAAATGAACTAAGTGTTTCATTAAATCGTTATGTTTTACACACTCTACATCACGCTGTATCCCGCATATAGCATGTAGGCTGACGGAATCTAGTATTAAGACAATCCGTTCGCCACTTTTCCCCAAACTTATCGAGGCATTGCGTGTTGAGTGGCGGAACTTAACGCTGTACATTAATAAATAATAATTCATTCTCATTCATTTAATAATAATACCTACAACCGACTGTAATCCTTGTTCCCTGCGCTACGACGGTTTCGTAATAGTTTTCGATAACATAAATTAGATTTACTACCACATGTGTGTGATGTGGCGCAGCGGCACAAGTGTGGCTGTAAAACCGACTGGTTGTGGGTTCGATCCCCACTCGAGGAGATGAAATGTTTACTTAAATTTATAATTCCATTTCTTCGCTCTGGTGTCGAGGCAAAGCGCGGCATTGAGTTCTGCCACTTAACACGCAATGCCTCCAGAATTCGGCAGAAAGTGGGGAACGGAGTGTAAGATACTAGGTTCCCTCTGCCTACCCTGCTGTGAGCGGGATACAGGGTGAAGCTGATAAATAAAAATATTTGTAAAAACAAAAACCCCGACTGCATAAAACTAAAAAGAAAATATACAAGCCCAATAGCTTATTAGGATTAACATTCGGGACCTCTTTAAATTATACGGGGTTCCTGGTACAGATTTTATTGATTGAAGAATTACTTATAGGTCCCGACTGTTAATGCTAATAAACTATTGGGCATGTATATTTTCTTTTTAGTTTTATGCAGTCGGGGTTTTTGTTTTTACAAATATTTTTTTATTTTTCACTTTTTTGTTAAGATTTATTATGGTAATGATAATCATGATATAACTTTTTGAAATCCTGAAATTGAGCTCTTGAATTTGATACCCATATTGTAGTTTTCGAATAGAATTTTTTTTTTTTACTAAGTCTAATGGCGTCCCACAGCTGCCATGATTGTTTTTATTTAACGTCACCTATGTAAGAACACTTGGGCTGCTAATACGAATCTAACGATACCTCAATTATGTAAATCCGTTCAGCGGTTCTGGAGATATGAGGTAATAAAGAATATTACATACATACAAGATACGCGCGAAAAATATAACCCTTCCTTAGCAGTCGGGAAAAAGAAAAAATGTGAGTGATTTTATAAAACCTTCACCCAAATATTTCACTGCAATAATCATAACTCACGACCACCTACATAATAGTCGAAGTAATAACGACTCCACTAACAGAGAGTTCTATTCATTGGCAATGTAAACAATTTTTTGATTATAATTCAAGAAATTAATAAAAAGAAAGAAGACTGAAACATCTGAATGAATATGTAATTAAATTTATTGAGATGTCACCATATGTATGTTTGTCCATACGCAGTTATATTAACAAAAGCTTAATTTTATTACAACTATTATAATTATATATTGTTCTTTATTTACATTATATGATTATCGATGTATGTTTAAACAGTCTTCTATATACCTATCCATTCAGTATATAAGCAATTGATTTTGAAAACAACGATTTTCATCGAAGTTCGAAGTCATTTGGCATTATTTGTATTTGACGTCGTTTTTTTCTGTTATAAATTTCAGTTCTATACCTACAGTACAGGTAATACATAGACAACGTAAGGTATTTTTTTTAGAAACGTATTCTTTACGTTAATTTTTTTTTCTTGTAAGCTTCTCTCTATATTATTGACACAGCAGGGTATGTAGAATCCTGTCGTGGGTGCCAATCAAGCGGGTGACTGACACGACACGTTGAGTTCCTCCTCTCAACACGTAACGCCTCCAGATTTCGACAAATAAGGACTGTTTCTTACAGTTTCCTTCCTTCCTTCAGTGTCTTTACACTAGGTTCCAGCGTTGCCAGACGTTGGCGGGACATCTCAATTTTTAGGTCTAAAAGTCTAAATCTAAAATTTAAGGGTCTGAAACGAACCTGGCATAGTGCCACTTTTCGTGACTTATTCCACGTATTTAGATAATTATTTTTAATAACTTATTTTTTTGTAATAAATTGATAACAATCCCAGAGATAAATGTTCCGCTTTTCCCCTAGACAAAATCTGGCAATGCTGCTAGGTTTCCTCTGCCTACTCTGCTGTGTGCGGGATACAGTGTTCAAATTTGTTATTATTTTTTTTATTTTAAGTACTTAGCTATTTACTTATGTATACATTTTTTCTATAAAAGGTTAAAAGAAATAACTATATACATTACATATTCACCTATTCGGTTTCTTTTAGATCTGCAATTTGACTGACGAATGAGAACTGAATCAATCGTTATCGCGACTATAATATTAAATTCGACCTTTAATTATATTAACAATTTTTAACAAAAAAAAACCGACATCTTCAATTTCAACTGTATCCCATAATCAGAACTTAACCAAACTCTCAAGAAAATATTTTTAACATTTTTAAAGTGTTAATCCACATTTAGGAAAAAAAAATAGTTATTTTAGAAAACGTATAAAAATTTGAACGTAGCGTGACTCGAACCCGCACCTCCTGGAAACCAACTAGAAGCTCTGAACACAGAGCCACACGTTCCATCGTATGGTCGGTTTCCAGGAGGCACGGGTTTGAGTCCCGCTACGTTAAAATTTTTATACGTTTTCTAAAATAAGTATATTTCTCAAGAAACTATCCTTGAAATCTATCATTTCCAATAAAAAAAGAATAATCGAAATCGGTGATATTGAGTTATTCGTGAGGCCAGTTGCGCACATACTTAATGTAAATTTACGACTTATGTGATTTTCTTATGAATAACATTGTAAGAAATGAACCATGAAAAAACAAAAATTGGAACAAACGGGAAACACCAGCTTTCAAATTATCAAAGAATCATCAAAATCGGTTCACCCAGTCAAAAGTTCTAAGGTAACAAATAAAAAAATACACTCAAATTGATAACCTCTTCCTTACGGAAAGTCAGTTCAGTTAAAAACTGGCTTTCTTAATAAAAATTTTAACTAGCATTTCTAGTTATAAATATAGACAATAAAATTGATTGCAGGTTATTTCGATGACGCCTAATAAATTATGAAAGGAGTGAAGACAAGATCGATAGGGACTTTGATATTTTAATTATAAAGATGAAATCAAGATTTCTACAAAATGTGAGCTTTGATAAAATAAAATAAGTTCTAATCTAATAAAAATAAAATAAGTAAATAAATAATATAAGTTCTTAACTACTTAAAAAAATTACAATTTGTTAAGCGGTGCTACTGTGTATAATGCGCCTGACATTATTTCAGAGCAATAGCAACTTGTACGTTTATTGCATTATAATATTTATAGGTCTAATATTTTTATAGAGGCCGGTCATGGCGCAGGGGCACTAATTGTAACTGTAAATTCGACTGGTTGTGGGTTCGATTCCCACTCTAGGAAATGAAATATTAACTTACATTTGTATTTTATTTCTTCGCTCTGGTGTTAAGCCAAAGCGCCGCGTTGAGTTTCGCCACTCAACACGCAATGCCTCCAGAACTCGGCGGAAAGTGGGAAACGGAGTGTCTTAACACTAGGTTCAGTCTGCCTACCCTGCTGTGTGAGGGATACAGCGTGTAGCTGATTTATTTTTATTTATATTTTTTATATTTTTATAGAGGCCCGTCGTGGTGCATCATGTGATCGCGACAGGTTGTGGGTTTCAATATTTAACATTTTCTTTTCATCGCCCTGGTGTCGAGGCAAAGCGCGGTTTAGAGTTCCGCCACATAACACGCAATACCTCCAGAATTAGAAGGAAAATGGGGATCGAAGTGTCTTAACACTAGGTTCCCTCTGCCTTCCCTGCTGTGTGTGGGACACGAGCGTGAGGCCAAAAATATAACAATTATGCACTTTATTTGTTGCAAATATTTGTTGAGCTTCACATTATATCTCGCATAATACAGTGTAGGCAGAAGGATACTAGTGTCGAGACAGTTGGTTCTACACATTTCATCTAATTCTCAAGTTTGTGTTGAGTGACGGAAATCAACGCCGCATTTTGTGTTGTTACAAGATCGACTAATTGAAAATAATTCATTCTTCTGCGTAGGAATCGAATCCACAATCGCCAGGATATAGTCAGACGACATCCCAATATGCTACGATAAATTAAACTTTCAAAATTATGTGTTTTATACATCTACTGAAGCTTAGAGGGTGTTAAGGTGGAGGGTAGGCAGAGGGAACCTGGGAACCTAGTATTAAGATACTCCGTTCGCATTAAGACGCCGAATTCATTGGAGGCATTGTGTGGTGAATGAACTGAACTCAACGCGAGACTGACTTAGTCTTTAATAAGAAAAAAAAAAAGTTCTACAATAAAAAAAAATAAAGTATTTTTTTTTATTGTAGAACTTTTTTTTTTTTACATATATTTTTATAATATTTTTTTGGTTTATAAAGGCTGTGTGATGCTAACTATTGTAAGGTCTTATTGTAATTAAAACTTTTGTTTTTACAGAAAAATATGTGATTTTATGATTAAGATTAACACTACTATAAGTAATAAAAAAAACTAAGAAAAATCATTAAAATTTATTTATTTTTGTTATTAACACGATAAAATATCATGTCTTCTTAAACAAATGATCAAAATAAAGGAAAAAATAGGGTTATTAGAGCAACCTACAGAAACAGATGTTTGATTAAGACGTTTCAATAGAATACAAGAGCTCAGGTGGCTCATCATTGTTAAATAATGACATTTTTGATGACTTTTTTTATCAACAAAAAATCTCCAAAAAAAAAACATTGTTTTGCCCTTTTAAAAAAAAAAACATGTTTACTTTTTTCTTTCTCGTTTAATTTTTTTGTACGTTAACATAATTAAACAATGAACCACGAAAAATGATAATCAATATTTTTTTTATTATAATATATTATTTGAAGCCAGTCGTGGCACAGGGGCACAAACGTGTTACTGTAGACGTGACAGGTTGTGGATGCAATTTTCACTTGAGGAATGAGATATTTAATATTTACCTTTCGTCGCTCTGGTGTCGAGGATATCACGGCGTTTAGTTCTGTCAATCAACACGCACTGCCTCCAGAACACCGCAGAAAGCGGGGAGCGGCGTGTCATAATACTACGCGCCCTGTGCCTACATACGGGATACATCGTGATGCTGAAAAAAACATATAAAAGATTTGAAATATTTATTGTATGTACTACGGTTTATCCTGCATGGGTGAACACAGTGGACCACGCATAGACAGGAAATATTGAAAACATTTTCGTTACTTCAGCGTGATTGTTCAAAGTTTGCCCATAGTATCTAATGATGAAATTCTCCGATTAGGATTAGTAAATGGAGAACCAAATTGTCAAATCAATTTTTTTTATCAAAAGGCCAGGAGTTCGATACCCATGTAAGAAAATGTAGTATTTTTTATTTTTATTCCTTTGCTCTGGTGCCGAGCTCGGCGTTGAGTTTCGCCACTACACACACCTGCCGGCGTATAATTCGGCAGAAAAATTCGGCAGAAAAAGCATGGAGTGTCTTTATACTAAGTTCCCTCTGAATGAACAAATTTTGATTCACGAAGTAATTGAATAAGAGAAAAAATCATGAAAATCGAAAAGAGTAAATGAAAAGAGTAACATATTATGGCTATGATATGGCAAACTAAGTTCAGCTTGCGCTTCATTCCGTCATTGTACTTGACCATTCACTTTTAATTACAGTAGGTTTACGAGTATACTGAAACGCGATAGTTGTGGGTTCAATCCCGGTACTTGGAAGAAAATTTTTATTTAAATTAATTTAAAGTGATAGATACATAGACTTGGACCGTTCATAAATGGACTACAACGCAAAAATATTTTTTCAATTTAAATTTGAACCAGCAGTTAGTAGTTCAGCTTTATTATGCCTATTAGTACTTAGATATAGATAATTATAATAATTTTGTTTACATTTATTAAGGAACCTGCAATTTTAGAAGTTTATTTTTAATAAAACCATTAAAATTATATGAATATATTTTTTTCATTGACATAAAATATACGGAATAATCTTCTAGATAATCGAGAAACCCTTGAAAAATCTCTTCGAGATTAAAAAAGCCATGTACTTACCTAATAAGTTAATAATATCAAGAAACTAACGATTAATATGAAAAATTGGAGAATTCTCAATCAAAATGCCTATACTGTATGAAACATAGATATACCTTATGAAATGAAACATTACTATATATGTATAAATGTTGTATGTGAGGCCGTTGTGGCGCAGGGGCACAAGCGTTGTGGGTTCGGTCCCTACCTGGGGGGACTGAATTATTATTTATGAATATTTTCATTCCTTCACTCTGATATCAAGGCAAAAGTGCGGCGTTGACTCCCGCCATTCAGCTTGCAATGACTCGAAAATTCAGCGGAAACGGAGTGTCTAAGCATTATGTTTCCTCTGCCAACCCTGCTTTATGGGCACATTGATTATATGAAAGTATTACATATACTATAAACACATTTACTTTCCTCAATGATGAAAATCCTTGCGGCGCAATGGAACGACGTCCAACTACAATCGTGGCGACTGTGGTTTAATGCCCACAGGATGTTTTTTTTATATTTAATTGTTATATTTCATTTCGTTCCTCGGGATATTAGGGCAGAGCCCGGCGTTGAGTACCGCCACACAACACACTATCTCTCGAGAACTGGACGGCAAGGATACTTTAAGCCTAGGCTACTTGTCCATATTTTTTTCACGTTTATTATCTATTATATATGGATAGAGGGTAGCATATTTTCCCATAGGTATAGTAATATGCGTAAAAAATGATATTAATCTTAAAATAAATAGTTATTTAATAGATAATTTAAGATTAATTTAAAATATCTAAAGTTTTGACAACAATTTTTCATATCAGAAATCCTAAAGAATCCTTAATATTATCATTATTGAGACACTTAATAGCGTTCAAACACTTTCCGTGGCCGTGTAAAGATTTGTCTCAATTCCTACAATGTTTGAAGAGGTCAGTAAATATTGTAACGCCGTTCTTCCCTCATAAAGCAACCCTTAGTGTATCTTAGCTTACCTTAATTAAGCGCGGTCCGATTTATCGTTAGTCAAGATAAAAAAAGTCTTGTAATAAAATGTACTTATCTATCTATACTAATATAATAAAGTAGAAGAATTTGTTTGTTTATTTAAGCGCTAAGATCTCTGGAATTACTGTTCAGACTTACAATTTTTTTGGTTTGTATGAAAGCTGCATGTCCCAATCAGCAGGAGTGCTATAAGCTCTATAACATCGTAATGTAATTCTTAGTTAGCTTTAAATAACGAAATAACTATTACATTAGTCGAGGCCAGTCGGTTTTGCAGTCACACCTCGTACCGCTGCACGAGGTGTGACTGCAAAACCGACTGGTTGTGGGTTCGATCCCCACTCGAGGAGATGAAATATTTACTTAAATTTATATTTCCATTTCTTCGCTCTGGTGTCGAAGTTAAGCGCGGCGTTGAGTTCTGCCACTCAACACGCAATGCCTACAGAATTCGGCAGAAAGTGGGGAACGGAGTATCTTAGCACTAGGTTCCCTCTGCCTACCCTGCTGTGTGCGGGATACATCGTCAAGCTATAAAAAAAAAAACTATTACATTGAAGATCGTCGAATTCCTTTAATCTTGTGCACTGCAAAAATAGTTGTATATAAGTAGTTACTTTGTACCTACTACAAAAACATTCAATTTTATTAGTACTAAAATAAAGTCAGCGACACTCTATGTATCTTTTATAAATAAGTCGCAATGAGGCATTTTGCAACAAACTATAATTGAAAATTCCTAGACAAAAAATAATCTTTGGCTTTTATAACATGTAATTTGGACGTATACTTTTCGAGAAAATGTAAAATTAAAATAATTCAACTCTCTGTATACGGCCGCAAGCCTAGGCTTGAGTTCCGCGGGGGGCGCCCTTGCCACCAACGACATCCTCGCGTGCAGCCACGTAGTAGATACTTGGACTTTCACATATTTATGAAAATAAGTTTTTCGTGATTGAATTCGAGATTGAATGTATAAATTTTAAAATCTCTCTGTTAAAAAAATTATAGGTGTAATGCGGGCGAAGCGGTGAATGGGCCGCTAGTAAGTACCTATTAAATAATAATAACTTGTTGGTCATAAAAGTCCAGTTTTGGCGCAGAGGCACAAGCGTGTGACCGTCAATGAGACAGGTTGCGGGTTAGATTCACACTCGAGATAAAAGTACGGCGTTGAGTTCCGCCACTTGACGCGCAATGTTTCCGGAATTCGGCGGGAAATATGGAACGGAGTGTTTTAACACTAGGTTGTTGTTGTTGTTGCTGTCAAACACTACTTAGGTAATTGATAAGTATTTAAAATTTTTGGATAATTTTTTCTATTTTCATTTAAATTTCTGTTCATAAAATGAATTAAAAATATCATTATAAAATGTATAGGAGCAAAGCAAAAGCGAATACTAAAATTGATTAAATAGAATTCAACATTCGTTAACGCTAACAGAAATTAACAAAATATTGGAAATTAAATATTTCTGCGTACTTTCATAATAATATTTTATTTCGCTAAACACGAGAGCCTTTCATTTGATAGATTTTTATATAAAAAAATTGATATATAAAGGTACATTCCTATTTATACCTACACATAACAAAATAGTCGAAGCAAAGCGTGGCGTTGAATTCCGTCACTCAACACACAAAGCTTCCAGAATTCGGCGGAAAGTGGGGAATGGAATGTCTTAACACTAGGTACCTAGTCGTCCCTCTGCTTATCCTGCTGTGTGCGGGATACAGCGTGAAGCTGAGAGAGAATATAACAAAATTATAGATGATCGCAATCTATACGTGGAAAATATAAAAGAAAATATATTATTGGGAGCATTTACGAATGTAAACCACCCACCCACAATAATGTTTTTTTTTTAAGTCTGTATGTTATTGCAAGAAATGTCTCACGCTGTACTATCACGGGAGTGATGTTTTTAGGCTTCACGATGTATCCTAGAGAAAGCAAGTTAGGCATAGTGAAACTGGGAACCTAGTTAAGACACTCCGTTCTGGCACTCCGGCATTGCTTTAAGTGGCGGAGATCAACGCTGAGTTTTGCCATATTACCAACGCGAGCAAATAAAAATATTAAATATTTCATTTCATCTAGCAGGAATCGAATCCTCAACCTGTCGGGCTTTCAGTCGCACGACTGGCCTCAAGCAAGACGTAGTAGACCTGGCTCGTAGTGATGTCATTTGAGCAAAACTTCACAGTGCTACCATAACTTTTAATTTAAGAAAAAGTAAAAGGTTTCATCACAGTATCATCTTAATATACTTATTCTCTTATATTTATTAATAGTTAGAAATAAGAATTCCTTATTGTATTTTTTTAAAATTAAACATTAAATTTAAAAAAGTAATAGTTTACATGACAGGTTTATCACTGTCGAAAGACCTCGCTTTATTATCAATTACACCTTAGATGAGGCTCACAGATGTTTGTTTAACGTTTTCAAATATAATTTACTTGAAAATGAACTTTAACTATATTAATATAATGATGATAATGGTTTACTATGATAATATTTCGTAAAACTATTAAAAGAATTGGAAAGGTTTAGAAGTGACAGCAGGCCTACTGACAGGCGGTGCTAATGAATCGTCAGTTTTATGAGTCACTCCAATTGTGAAGTTTTAGAAAAAAAGAGGTAAAAACATAATAATGTTATCTAAGATAACATTATGTCTAAGAAATAATAACATATTTATTGTTTTTATTTCTCGCTCTTGTATCTAGGCAAATGGCGGCGTTGAGTTTCGTCGCTCCGTTCCCGAAAATGGGAATTGAGTGTCTTAGCATTAGGTTTCCTCTGCCTACTCTGCTGTGTGCGGTATACAGCGTGATGCTATAAATAAAATTAAAATATTCTTATTATATTGTAAGTGTAGAATTCACCCATTTAGTGAAGTATATCAGATATGTAAACCTATTCTATTAGTTTTTTTTTATCAGCTTCCCGCTGTATCCCGCACACAGCAGGATAGGCAGAGGGAACCACTCCGTTCCCCACTTTCTGCCAAAATCTGGAGGCATTACGTGTTGAGTGGCAGAACTCAACGCCAAGAAATGGAAATATAAATTTAAGTAAATATTTCATCTCATCGAGTGGGGATCGAACACCCAACCAGTCGGTTTTACAGTCACACTTTGTACCGCTGCGCCACGACTGGACTTTTTGTCCTATTAGTTCATAAATTAAATTGTTTCATAACTAAATTGGTCCTATCTATCGTCTCTAGAGAAATTATTAACTTGTAGCTTACATTAAATAGTAATGAACATTAGATATTTTTTTATTTAAATATTGTTTTTTTAACTTTTCGTGGCAAATTTTCCCAGCACCACCAGTCTATTCTAGGGTGGGCATGGCCTACTTGGCTCCCCCTTCTTCTACTCCCATGGCAATTAATATTAATTATTTAATTTATTGACATTTAAAAAGTAATTAAAATGCATCTCATATACAAAAATATATGATATTTTTATGCAAAGCTAAAATAAGTCTTTTTTAATCTAATTAGTGATAGTACTAAATGAATGTTTGTACTCATCATACATACATTTAAACTACTTTTCCTTTTGATTTTAGACTGTACTAGCGGCCCATTTGCGACTTCGCCCGCATGCCACCTATAATTCTTTTAACATCTGTTAAAAGAATTATAGACTATATAGTTTTGCATTCAATCACGAAAAACTTATTTTCATTAATTTAAGAAAGTGCAAGTATGAACTACGTATATACGTATATGTGGCTGCATGCGAGGATGTCATCGGCGGTAAGGGCGCCCCACGCGGAACTTGAGCCTAGGCTTGCGGCCGTAAACAGAGAGTTGAATTATTTAAATTTTACATTTTTTCAAAAAGTATACATCCAAATTACATGCTATAAATAGAGAAAGATTATCTTCATAAAATTTTCTTAATGACGGAATAACTTTCACTCGTAAGTTTCAATATCTATGTCAAATAAAAAACGGTAAAATATCCTTGGAATTTTCATTTATTTTTTGTTACAAAATGTCTGATTGTGACTTACTTACAAAATATAAATATAGATATAGGGTGTTCCGGACTTTATTTTAAAACTAATGAAATTGAATGTTTTTGTAGTACAAAGTATTTACATATATTCAACTATTTTTGCAGCGCACGCGCTTAAAGCAATTCGACGATGCTCATTATTATTATTATTATATTATTTAAAGCAAACTAAGGATTACACTCTAATCATGGATAACAAAAAAATGTAAGTCCGACCAGTAGTTCCAGAGATCTTAGCGTTTAAACAAACAAACAAACTCTCCCGCTTTATTATATTAGTATAGATTTTAAATAAGAATATTTTAAAATAATAATATTTTATTCATCTAAATATCTAATAATTCATCTAAATATCTAATATCTAATAGAGGCCGGTCGTGGCGCAGCGGCACGAGGTGTGACTGTAAAACCGACTGGTTGTGGGTTCGATCCCCACTCGAGGAGATGAAATATTTACTTAAATTTATATTTTCATTTCTTCGCTCTGGTGTCGAGGTTAAGCGCGGCGTTGAGTTCTGCCACTCAACACGCAATGCCTCCAGAATTCGGCAGAAAGTGGGGAACGGAGTGTCTTAACACTAGGTTCCCTCTGCCTACCCTGCTGTGTGCGGGATACAGCGTGAAGCTGATTTTTTTTTTTATCTAATAATCCATTAACATATATAAACATATGCTTTTATTTTTTACCAAAAAAAATATGACACACGTAAAACTGGATTTAATTCAATTCATTTTGGCCGACACTGTACAAAGTTTCTAACTATCTTAACTTAACAAGACAGTTTTGGCAAATCGTTACACTGTTTGGTCTTACATTTGTACGCTTTAGTTTGACAAGGCAATTAATTGAAGTTGTAGTTCTATTTGCTAACTTAGTCGTTGTTAAATATTTTTTCTTATAAAAAGATAAATGCAGCGTTAAATTCCGCCACTCAACACGCAATACCTCTAGAATTCTGACGGAAAGTGAAGGGTGGAGTGTTTTAGCACTAAGCTCCCTTTGCTTACCCCGTTACATGCGGGATACAGCGTGAAGCTATATTTTTATTTATTGTATGAAAAGAAAATAATTATATTATTCAAATTGCCAGAGAGGCTAGTCGTGGGCCATGGGCACATACGTGTGACTGTAAACGCTACAGGTTGTGGGTTCGATTGCCACTTGAGAAATGAAATATATAATATTTTCAGTTTTTTGGCTCTGGTGTCGAGGCAAAGCGTAGCAGCAGCTCTGCCTGCCTACCCTGTTGTGACCGGAATACAGCGTGAAGCTGATTACATTATATTTAGTTTCTAAGTAAAATTTTTTTAAAGGTAAGAAGTATTAATTTTAATAAAAAATAACATTATTTTATTGTGACTATGTATTTTTTATATTTTATATATTGTTTAAAAATTACATAATAATACTCAAATATTATTTTTAAACCGGGTTTCTAATTATTTAATATTATTGTAACGACAATTTCAATTTTTAAAAAAACACAACAGGTAAAGTCTATTATTTTATATATATCTATTATTTTAAGCGTCTTAGGGTTGTCACCCTTGCGTTAAGAAGCATCCTGTTACTTTCTTGTGATCATAGACCAAGACGGCGCGTGCGCAGGACACATTTTAAAATTTGTTTCAAAATATTAAAAAGTACCTTATAACAACATACATAAAGGCGAAAATTGAGGTATTGTGTAATTAAAAAAAAAAATCTACTAAAAAAACGATTTTCGACTTTAAAGTCAAGTACTTAAGATTTAATTTGAAATATGAAAGTTAATTATAAGGCAACCCGTTAATACATTTATGGAAATAAGTAACTTCCGTTCGTGTGTCCAGCACACGTCTTAGACGTGCATTATGCGCGTGCACATCTGTTTCGATGACCGTTATTTCAAATTTTCAAATTGTTTCAACGTACAAATTAATTGTAATAATAATTGCTTAGATAAATCTTGTTTTGTTTATTTAAATTGTAAATTTTTGCTCTTACCAAAAAATCAAATAATATAGCCTTATAATTTTTTTTAAAAAAATTACAATCTATGCTCTCTGGTGACGCTAAATAACCGCAAAACATAATTTAGGGTTTTTTTTAATATCTGCGTAGAAAATTATTTATATTTAAAGTAAAAGTATTCCTCTATAACTTAGATGATTTCTTTATTTATTTATAATTTGATATATTTTCCCCCACTTAGGAGTATATGCATGCAGAAGAGACCTGGAAATCTGGTGATAAGACACTCCGTTCCTATTAAGACTCTTCTGCTATCCATTTTTCACCGAATTTTAAGACATTGCCATTATTTAAGTGCCCGTTAACTCAACCCCGAATGGGAATGGAACCCACATCGTTGCGTATACAGTCACACGCTTGTACCTCTGTACCACGACGTCCTCATATAATTTAATATGTATAATTAAATATATAATTTAATATGTTATTACATAATCAATATCTGTGTGTTTTAAAAATAAGTTTTCTTTTAACAACACTTGAGTACGATTTCTATTTTTACTTAACATTTTCGATAAGTTTTCGATAATAACATAAAATTTTAAAATTGAGTGTAATTATATGTACTTGTATTTATTTGCATTTGGATTTTATTATAAAATATTTTTTTATTTCATCTTTTGGGCAAGACGTTTAATGTGATTAAACAGAATATTTTTTAAAGACTCAACGGCGCGTGCGTCGATATGACCGTTAAAAATAAGTCACCGTGCATTACTTCCTAACACGGGGACGTACTCAAGATTTCAGAATTATTGAAAATTAATTATAGAAAACAAGAGATTATATTGGTTTATGTTCTTGTGAAAGGTAAGACTATAATAGAGGTAAGAAGTAGGCAAGACAAGTACTTAAAAGAACTAATGATCATTTATATACAAGATAAATCCATGATTGGCACTCTCGACAAATACACATGTGTAAAAAGTGCCTAAATAGCATTTTTTTTATATCAATAGAAAATGTTTAAAATTACTCTATATTTTCACAATTTACAATGATAAATGCAAGAGATGGGTAAATATAAAAAAGATATGGTCAAGGTCAACATTCAAATATCTATACTGAAAACAAAAAATAAATATACTATGGATGAACAGCCTACGAGATAAATAAAATAGTCAGAATGAACAATAATAATAAGAATATTTATATTAAAATGAATTGTTTTTATTAAAAACTAAACCAATAATTTAACAAAGGTTTTTTGCTTCACGCAGAGTATTATCTCCATATCTGTCACTACACTGACATACAATACGATAGGCAGAAGGAACCTAGTGTTAAAACACTCCGTTACTCGACATTCCGAGTCTAGTGACAGAACTCAACGCTGTGCTTTATCCTTTTACCAGAGCGAGGAAATAAAAATAAACCTCGTTTGCAGTCAGATTCAGTGCCGTTACGCCACGACTGAATCAATAATCAAAATTAATACAAATAAAAAAAATAGTTTAATTACTTCACGAATACTTCCCTGTACCTATTGTCGTTTTATATTCGAACAACAGTAGTGTTCGCGAAGAAAGCTTAGCCCTTCAAAATAAACATTTTTTATAATCTCACCTGGATTTTAAAGTTGATCTCTATTTCAATATAAATAAAAACTATTTTTGATTAACTTATGAACATCTAAATATCACATACGCATTTTAAAATTCTCGCCGTCGCCTCTATCATTTATTTTTTTTAAATATTAAATATAACTTTTTATGTTATTTTTTTTAATTTTGATGATTATAAATATTATATTTTATGTTAATTCACATTTAGTTTGTATTACACACATTTTATTTCTTTAAAATGTGTATTACTTACGTTATGTCAAAATTCTCTATTGTATTTAAAAAAGCAGAAATAACAAATTTTTCTTTTATTTCATAAGATCGAATTTTATACCACAGATACGTACATAAAAGCAATATTTTTCTTACATTTTCTAATTTCGAGTACAGCTTGACATAAAACACCATACAATATATTTTTTTTAAAATCCAACTGCCATTAGACAACATTCGTTTATCACAATACAAATTCAACGAAGGGGATCGAAGGGTCCAACGTAACGTCTTTTCGCCCTTAAGACGAGTTCCTTGCCGAACGTCGAGAGAGCGGGCCGAGCTCGCTACGTCAAAATTTTACTTCAAAAAGTTTAAAAGAAAATAAAAATTACCATTTTTTTAGAATAATTTAGTATAAGTAGGATTAAATATATATTTTTTACATAATATTTTAGTGCAATAGTGTAATTTATGGTGCAAGTGATTTGGTGCGTTTAGTGTTTAAGTGTTTTTGTGATTTTTTTTTATATTGGTGTGAGTATAACTTTTTTTTTCAATACATTTTGACAGCTTAGTTGCTTATTTTTGACGTTTTATATTAAGTTATGTCAGAGGAATTCTTATATTAGTGATTTTTTACTACAAATATTATTTTTTGTATATTATTTTAAGATTGCATAATATGCATATAAAATACATATTTTTGATAAATGTGGTTTCCTACCTTGCAGATAAACAGAGTTTTAGTAAATTTTAAAGTTGCAGTGTCATTATAAGTGGAGAACGGAGAGACGTTAAGAGATATATTCTCTATTAGGTAAAGTTTCTTTCTTGGTGCCTCGTAAAATGTGAGAAATATGTGAAAATAAATAATCCAATTAGATTAACATCGGTTCTAAGCTAGTTTTAATAATTAAATAAATAACATTAAATGTTTATTTATTTATTATTGTTCAAGCAAATGTATGTCTTATCTCAGACATATAGAGACCATAATCAAATATTTTTTTAGCTTCAGCTCTATATCCGGATACGTCAAAAAATATATAGAATTAAACGAGCTTAAAGTTTTCATAGGAAGGACCGGCTTCAAATCCATTATTTTTTAGCTTCATGCTGTATCCCACACATAAGTAGGTCATACTCCGTTCTCCGCTTTCTGCTTAAATGTCTTGTATATTGCGTGTTGAATGGGTTACTGAAACGGGAACATAAGATGACTAACTGCCCAAAAGTGGAAATCGAATCCACGACCATCTTTTCTACAAACATACACTGCCCCATGCCATATCACCATAATGACTTCAAATCTTTCAAAGAACTAATTTTTCTCTCATATTTGTATTTGACAGGCTAAAATAGTGAATAAATGAAGGATGTCTACACACGGATGCTGAATTTAGGACTGATTAACGGATTTTAAAGTGAGGTATGTTTTTAAACTAGACTCGCTTAACGCTTTTTTGTATGAAAAGCAACATAATTAGTAGTTTATGTTGCTATTTATAAAAAAAAAAACTGAAAGTAGTGGCGCTGGGGCACAAAGTGTGACTGGTTGTGGGTTCGATCCCCACTTGAGGAGATGAAATATTTACTTAAATTTATATTTGCATTACTTGATTACTTCGCTCTGGTGTCGTGGCAAAGCGCGGCGTTAAGTTTTGCCACTCAATACGCAATGCCTCTAGAATTCGGCAGAAAGTGGGGAACGGAGTATCTTAACACTAGGTTCCCTCTGCATACCCTGCTGTGTGCAGGATACAGCGTGAAGCTGGTAAAAAAAATAAAATTATAGTAGGATTGTAACATTTTCACTATCCTATTTTGGTCAGAAGAAGCGTGGCGTTAACTACCTGCCATTTAAAGTTACATGCAATGTGTGGAATTCAAAAAAACTAATCAAATTTCTCAAATATATCTGAAAGATTTAATTTGAAGTATATTAATAAAATATTTTATAAAATATTTTATATAAAATAATTTATATAAAATACCTGTTTGTAGATAAAGGTAATTATTTATCGATCGAAGCTTCTATAGCGTACTAGTGGGAACCTTCCACACTGCACGTGGCAGTTGTAGATTCAAAGCTTAGTTGAATAAATTTAAATTACCCAAACAAAATTATACAAAGTCATGCAGATAATGAACCTAGGAAATTATTTATCGAATTCAAAATTAAATATAAAAAAATACAAAAAAAGTTATATCAATTTCAATTAGTAAATTTCTTAGTTATACCTAATTATTAGACTTGTGGCTTCGCCGCGGTAACTATCTTACGGGCGAAGCCATAAGTTAAAGATAGTGTTAAAAAGATTACAACAGAATTCGTGGCGCAGCGCAGGTGTACTAGCGACAAGTTATGAATTCGATTCCCACTCGAGGAAGTGAAATATGAAATATATGGTGAAAGGGCAAAGCACGGCGTTGAGTTCTGCCACCCATCATGCCTACAGAATTTGCCGGAAATTGGGGAACGGAAGTATCTTAATACTAGGTTCCCAGGTTACCTCTATCTATCCAGCTATATGCGGGATATCAACGCGAAAAAAGGCTATCGTATAGCCTATACAGTTTGACAAGTCTCCACCGTGCCAGAAAGATATGCAACGAATATAAATTAAACTGGAGATGTAAATTGAACGATTAATGGAATATCAGTTGATTACTGTAACTATTTTACTAAAAAAGTTGAAAAATATAATGTGTTAGTAAACCACAAAACTTATTTAAATCTAAAAATATAATCATCTCTTAAAAGAGACTCTTTGAGAGATTCTTTTAATATTTTCTAAGAAATATCATCTATGACTTACAAGCGTGTGACTTTACACGTGACGGCTGTGGGTTAGATTCCCACTTGAGGAAATGAAATATTTAATATTTTAATTTCATCGCTCTGGTACCAAGGCAAAACGCGGCGCTGGGTTCCGCCACTCAACATGCAATGCGACAAAAATTCGGTGGAAAATGAATGAACGGAGTGTCTTAACACTAGTTCCCCTCTGTGTACCTTGCTATATACGGGATACTTGAAAAAAAAATCTTAATTCTATATTAGGTATTAGAATCTAATTAGGCATTGATCCCCATATCCAAGTTCAAAAGAATTTAAAAAAAAATAACTCAATTCTAAAAAACCATACGATACAATAATTTAAACATAGAACTAAATACAACTTAGCTAACCGCCCGCCAACTAAACGCGCCCGTACGTACACACAACGAAAGCCCGAACTCCGCGCCCGCCCAACGGAACTACGAAACAAAAAGCCCGCTCTCACCCATACATATCATTATTTATAAATACAAATTAAAAAAAACCATTAATCGACACGTCCCGACCTTGACACTGGACAGCCATAAAGTTATTACGGCCATTAACCCCGGCCGAATCAATAACTCATTACTCTTTTATTTCGGTTGCCGTTTAAAAATAACGTTTTTTTTTTCGCGTCCGCCGGCCTCAATTATTGGGTGAAGGTTGGCTGCCAATTATGACGTCACTACGCGGCGTAATACGGGTGTTAATGTATTTTTATTTATCGAGAGTGTGTGCTTATTGATTGCGTTTGTACGTGTACAGAGTGGTGTTTAATGAATTGGGGCCCGTTGATACGTTGAGACACGGGAGTCTCGCGGCTCGCGGGTTGTCGCTGTCAACGAGCCGTACGTATGGTATTTGGGTCCATTTACATCAGGGGTTCCCAACCTTTTCTTGATCAAGGACCACTTTTATATCATTCTTGGTAGCAGGGACCACTATGCATGTAGGTATATTAAAAACTAACTGTGATAATTAAACAGAACCTTCGCCTCACCATCCCCAGTCATAAAATTAAAATTGTTCGCGGACCACTTTTAGGCTTCTGCGGACCACTGGTGGTCCGCGGACCACCGGTTGGGAACCACTGATCTAGATCTATGCTGTTTAGTTTGCAAGGAAAATTCGATATATCAATATGTTTTGCGGAAAAGCTAATATTATTTGTGTTTTTGATAGGACTTTAACTGAGCTTCCCGCTGTGTCCATATCAGCTGTATCAAACAGCAGGGTAGGCAGAGGGAACCTAGTGTTAAGACAGCCCATCCCCGATTTTCCGCAGAACTTTTCGAGGCATTGCGTGTTTAGTGGCGGAACTCAACGTCGGGATTTTGTTAATAATAATAATAATTCATTCCTTCGAGTGAGGATCGAACTCATAACCGTCACGTCGTCACAATTTGAACAATTGAGATAGAATTGTTCTATTCTTCTTCACCATAGACATAAGTACCTATAAAATTTTCCGCTGCGTGTACAACTAAACCAGAGTAACGGAAAACGGAAATATTTAAAATTTTTACGCAAAGGAATCGAATCTTGTTCTACTTCTAACAAATAGAGGTTTTCAGCCGCGCCACAATGGTGTCATAAATTATTTTTTTCTATTCTACACTGTATCCTATATTCACCGGGGTAGTCAGGGAGCACATTGCTAAAACACTCCGGACTCCATTTGCCGTAAAATTTTCAAAACATTGCCCGTTGACTGATGAAGCTCAACGCCGCGTTTTACCTTGTTACTTGCACAAACGAAATAAATTTCTAACCCCAATTGGAAATCGACCACAAAATTCTCGAATAGAATCGAACCCACAACCGTCGCGTTTACAATAACACGCTGTGCCGCGACGGTCTATCTCAAATCATAAATAAAATAAATCGGCTTCACGCTGTATCCCACACACAGCAGGGTAGGCAGAAGGAACCTAGTGTAAGACACTCTGTTGCCCACTTTCTGCCGAATTCTGGAGGTATTGCGTGTTAAGTGGCAGAACTCAACGCCGCGCTTAGCCTCGACACCAAAGCGAAGAAATGCAAATATAAATTTAAGTGAATATTTCATCTCCTCGAGTGGGGATCGAACCCGCAACCAGTCGGTTTTACAGTCACACTTCGTGCCGCTGCGTTACGACTGGCCGTCTATAATTTTTACTTTTTTATAATATGGAAATACCAGTAAATAAGTGACAAAGTATATCTGCGAGCTATATAAATTAGTCACTAACTGACATAAACCTCGGCCGGCCGACGAGAGCCGACGTTGTACAGATATGCTGTAGTTTACCACATGATTGAGTTACTTGCCCTACAATTAGGTTCAAATCTGTTAGTACATTTGCTAAAGACACAATTTAAATTATTTAGTTGTAGTCTAAACGAAGCGAAGTGAAGGAATGAGTGTAGGTTCGATTCTTACTCAACTGAATACTTATAATGTATGTATGTATGTGTATTTCCGATATGTATTTTTGACTCTAGGCCTCATTTAGTGGAGTTCAGCGTTAAGTTAATATCTAAAAAATGAGCGGAAATAGATTACATAGTGTCTTATCCCGTTGAAATCTATAAAATTGATATTTTATATAGTTTTTGTTCAGTCAAGTTCAAAAGTTATTAAAAGACAATAATTTAAATATTAATAATAAAATACATATAAATGAAATACAAAAATTATATTTAACGATGTACGTACTTTAAAAAAAAATATTAAAAAAAAAATATGCACATCATTTAATCATACGTCATTGTGAGTAAACATTATTAACAAATACACGAAAATATTATTATTAAAGAAGTCTAAGTGTTTGTACAAGTGTATAACTTCGTATATACATACTTACAATTAATGAACCACATTGTAAAAATGTAACAAACATTGATATCTTGAACTCTTCCCAGCAAATTGGTTGAGAAAAACGTGAAATATATTTATTGGTTACGAATTCAAATCCCAAAAGGTCTTTTCAAACTTAGTACATGCATTTTTTTTCAGCTTCACGCTGTATCCCGTACAAGGCAGGGTAGTCAAAGGTAACCTAGGAACCTAGCCATTAACCATTCCCTACTTTCCGCACTTCCCCACTTTCCGCTTAGTTCTGGAGGTAATGCGTGTAGAGTGGTGGAACTCAACGCCGCGCTTTGCCTCGACACCAGAGCGAAGAAATGAAAATATACATATACAGAGTTTCAAAATGAAGGAATAGCCCACGTTAGGTAAATCCATTCCCTGCTTTGAACCCATTCTGGATGCATTGCTTGTTGGGTGGCGAAACCCAATTTTGCACACTAATAACACTTTAAATAGGAACTTGCCCCTAACAGGAACGAACCCACAACTACCAAAGTTAAATATTGTTGGTATATGATTTAAATCCAATTGTACCTCTATATTTCAATTAAGATTCCTGTATATACTTATACTTTATATCGAATATCTATCTTAATACAAGAGAACAAACTTAAAAGACTTTTAATAAATGCATATTTACGTTTTCAACAAACTTTCCAACAAAGCGATTTGTAAGCAGCAGTAAGGTTAAAAGGAAAAAACCGCAAGCCTCTGGTTCTTTTGAAACTTATTTCGTTACATAGTACACTTATACTTATTTTGAGGATTATTACCCCCTTTTACTTCCTTTGTCTTCGCTTTTCATTTAGTTTTAAGATTCTTTAAAATGATTCATTACGCAATTTCAGCTAATTTTGTTGACATTTTTATCATTTTTAAGGTAAAGGAAGATTTTAAGGTTCCGCATCCATTAAGGTATCTAAAAATGTTTGGATGGAGGGGCTTTAGCTTTGAAAACATATGTTCCTGTAAATGTTGTTGTTTTAAATTTTCGTGGCAAATTTTGTTGTAAGTAAATTTTATGGCTGGGCACCAGACTATTTTGGGCTGGGCACTGACCATCCGGCTCCCCCCTTCCTAGTCCCATGTCTGCACCATAAAGAAGCCTTGATCACTTTGTGGTCCATCTGTCAAGACCATTTATCTCGAGATCATATGGTGGTAACAAGCTAAAATAAATATCAAATATTCAACTCTACGGTCCCTTAAAGCACAGAAAACATCAAGCTTTTAAGTCAAAAGATCAGGCAATCAAAAGACACGAGCATTTATAAATCAATTTTCCCGAATTTTGTATGAATATAGGCACTGACCGTGGACATACAGTTATGAAATTTGGCACAAAATGAGAACTTTACAATAGAAACAAAGAAAAAAATCCGAAAAAAAATATAGATATTTTTCATTAATCATTTTATTTCATCGAACAAAATAATTACGAACTTATATTAATATAAATAATTTCATACAAAATAAGCCCGCAAATTTAAGTTTATAAACTTTTATAAGTTGTACTTCTGGTTGACTTACAATCCATAAATTTATACGGAAGGCTCACTTTGCCGGTTTTTTAGTGTTATTTCACACTTAGGAAAGAAATATATATATTTTTTTGAAAACGCATAAAAATTTGAACGAAGTGGGATTTCAACCCGCTCCTTTTGAACGTATGCCTTAGTGGTCAGAGGACAGTGTTCTAAACAGTATTTTTGTTAACATTTTTGGTGGTCTCGCGGTAATTCGAGGTTCAAATTGTTAAGAAGAAATTTATGTAAGCTTTTTTGCACCATGGAGAGATCTTTATTGCATTATACTGATGCAAAGATAAGTTATGAATTAAATTACTATTACTCAATAGTACTCTTAGATAATGTTACAACAATTACATAATCGTACTTTTAAAAGAAATGTTAAATACATCAAATCAAGACTATTTACAAAGTTGGATTAAATACGTTTACTTATGGGCGTACGAATAAGAGGGCCAGGTGGTCTGTGCCCATCCTATTTACAGCCACACGCACGCACACCACTGCGCCAAGATATCTTCCATTAACATTTTAACCCCAAATTCCTTCATCCCAATGCAAATATCCAATATAAACCGAAATTATCGTCTTTAATGCATCTTACAAAACGACCATTTTACAACTTGCCCTTTAAAATAAAACAGGAGATAAAAAAACTTCCAATTCGTTTTCGCGCTAACACTGGTCTCATAAACGGACTATAGGTTTATCCCGACATTATAAATAAGAGTACAATACTTTAGCCCAACACATCAAAAGGACATACCGTGATTCTAGAACAAAATAGAAAATAATAAATGCAACATATATTACAATGCAAAATAAACCTTTTGTTTATATAATATAAGTTTTAAATTACAATTGCTTTTGTTTTGAGTTACATCATTTTTAGCATTTGCAGCATTAAAAGTTTTTATCTATCGGTGACATTCAAATCGTATTACAGTTATATTAATATTAGATCTTATTTTGAATATAATAAAGTTGAAATTAGATTGTCTCAAATCGCCTAATAAAAAGACCCATATTCAAAGTTGTTTAAAGGTGTGCCCATAAAAATGAAGTTAGCTCCTTACGTTGCGTCGTTACAAGGTGAGAATATGGGCCCGAAGGTGGTACTTGGGTTTTTTTTTATGTTTTTTTATAGGTGTGTGTTGGTTTGTGTATTGTGAAGTAGCGCTGCGGCGTTGCAATATTCTTTTAAGTGCTTCTATAGTTTATATTGAGTTAAGTTAAATTATACAATGTATTACAAATTGGTTATTTTCTAAGTAATTAAGTGTTCGGCAGAAAGTGGGGAATGGAGTGTCTTACACTAGGTTCCCTCTGCCTACCCTGCTGTGTGCGGAATACAGCGTGAAGCTGATTTTATTTATTTATTTTTTTAAGTAATGAAGGGCAGTCGTGGCGACACGTTATGCTTCACATTAAATATTAAGTATTTTTACTTAGAATTCAGAATTCAGCAGACAAAGAAGAACGGAAGTGTTTTAATGGGAACGGAGAGTCTTAATACTAGGTTCCCAGTTACCCTCTAACTACTCTGCTATGTGCAGGATACGGGAGCGTTAACGACGCTGACTTTGAAAAATATATATTAAAAAAATACTTTAAAGCGTCTTTTAATTATATTTTAAATTTAAAATATTTCTTTTATTGATTACATTCTTTAAATTATAAATTATGCCTATAAGGCACCCATAAAATGAAACCTACGAAATTTACATTTTTACTTATTTTATTTTAATTACCAAACATTTTCTAGTCAAGAAAAAAAAATGACAAGACATTTCCATATACAACAACATTAAAACTCGCTGCAATCTCAATTTTTATACAAAGTAAGCACCGACACGAACGTCGTAACTTATCCCATCTCCATCACGAAACCAATCTGTAAGAGTTAGGAAGTATTGCCAATAGGTTTATGGGGCACTTTGAGTTGAAATTACTGGGGGAAGTTTATGGGCACTCGTCTTTACACGATATTGTGGTTGCTGATGCCGTGTGATGGACAAATAATTTTATCTTCGAAAGCAAGGAACCATTTGGTTTTGAGAAATAATTAAGTTAATTAAAAAAAAATTAAAATCAGCTTCACGCTGTATCCCGCATATAGCAGGGTAGGCAGAGGGAACCTAGTGTTAAGACACTTCCGTTCCCCACTTTCTGCCGAATTCTGGAGGCATTGCGTGTTAAGTGGCAGAACTCAACGCCGCGCTTAACCTCGACACCAGAGCGAAGAAATGGAAATATAAATTTAAGTAAATATTTCATCTCCTCGAGTGGGGATCGAACCCACAACCACTCGGTTTTACAGTCACACCTCGTGCCGCTGCGCCACGACCGGCCTCATAATATCATATCATATAATTAAGTTAATAATACATGAATGTAGTTATTAATCGTTGTGGCGCAGGAGCAGCGTGTGACTGCAACGCGATGGTTGTGTATTCGAATTTCACTCGGGATGTAAATAAATATTTATTAATATTTTGATTTCTTTGCTAGTGCGCCACTGAAAGCTGAAGTTTGAAAACAAAAAATATATATATTCATAAAGTAAATCATTTTAACAAATCAAATTATAATCTAAATTTACAAAGTAGAATAAAAAAGTGGTAAAGTAAAATAAAATGGTTTTTTTTATCTATCGTTTATGTCAATAAGTTGTATGTGTGTGTGTGTGTGGGATTATTATGATTTCTAGAGAGAGTGGCGTAAATCGGTTTAGTCTTACATTTGATCACAAATCACTTTGTATAGAGAAGAGAGAAAGTAGAAAATATTCATTAAATCAAGAATATCACGAACTTAGATACAACGAACATTCAGACATCCGTCCTCCGTCGACTAATAATGACGGATGAATAAAATTGGATGACAGATGACAGATGACGGGTGACGGGTGACGGATTGTAAAAGATTGACAGAAGTATCCTATAGGTATATAAAATCACTATGAATTATCGTTAACCTTTGTAAATTATTATTGGTAATCTTTGTGTTTTTTTTTTAATTATGATGTTTCTTCAATGAAAGTGGAGGCAGTTTAGTTAAGTACAATATTGGGTGCTCTCTGAATAACTTACGATGTCTCTATAATTAACCTAGCCATTGTTAGCCTGTATCGTGTACCTTATTACAAAATATGATGACAATATCGACTTTTCTAATCTTTTCAAATTATATTATTTCTTTAAATGTCGTATTAAGAATACGACATTTAAAGAAATGTTCTATCTATAACAATAAGCTAAGTATATTGAAAGATGCTTTTTCTTTTGTCAATTTGAATGAATTTCAAATTTCGGAAGATATTAAGTTTGTTATATGATGTAAAAATAAATTAAATTTTTAAGCCCGACGTTGAGTTATGCCACTTAACACGGCCTCTAATTCGAGTGAAAGACGGAGAATCAGGATCTTGACACTAGATTCTTATCTAATAAAAATATAAATTACAAATAAAATTAAATAAATTGAATTGATTATTTAAATCAATAAGCATGTCATATACATACAGTAAATAAATAAAACAATATTAAGAATTAATTTTATAAAAAAAAGTATATATTAAAAACAACGCAAAGCTATATTGGTATTTACACTCCAATGTTTTCGCGTTAAAATCGATCGCGGCTGTCAGTGAAGCGTCCGTCGGAATGCAGTGGGGGAGCAAGGATGCGTCTAAAAACTACTATAGAATGCACCTATCTATTGGTGCGCTCATACAAAGTTCAATGATTTTTGACGATTTTGTAATTATTTAATGTTATGATTATTTTTATAATGTTTGATATTGTCTTTATCTGTCGAGGTTGCGGCGTTGAGTTCTGCCACTCAACGCGCAATGCCTCCAGAATTCGGCGGAAAGTGGGGAACGGAGTGTCTTGACATTAGGTTCCCTCTGCCTAACCTGATGTGTGCGGGATACAGCGTGAAGCCGATTATTTGATGTTATGATTATTTTTATATTTTTTGATATGGTAGATGAGTATGTCCGAAATGTAAATGCGATGAATAATATATGAATAATTTTAATTAATATTTCATATGAAGGATAATTTAAGATGAATCATTTTTCATTTCCTTGTTCTGGTTACATTTACAATACAACGGCGTTCTGCAACCCAACACGCAATGTCTCGATAATTACATTTTTTAACAAAAAAAATCGACTGCTTTAATTACAACCATAATCCATAATCAGAACCTAACCAAACTTTCTTCAAACTATCTTTAATGTGTATCCTTTTATGTCTTGAGATGAATTTTCCTTTTTCTCATAGAATTTATTAATAAAAAAAGCGTGAAGCTGCTGTTTTTTTCTTTAGCTAAATATAAAATAGTGAAAATTATTAATATTTAAGAACAATTCTCGAAACATTTATAAAAAAAAATAACTTAGACATTTAAAAATGCTCAAACTGTGCTATATTTACCTAAAATTTTATAATAACAATTACTTTAAATTTTTTAAACATATTTATCAGCTTCACGCTGTATCCCTCATGTAGCAGGGCAGGCAGAGGGACCCCATTGTTAAGACACTCCGTCCCCCACTTTATAGAACTCATTACAATTATATTTACAACTATTATTTATTTCATAACTAACAATTTATGTTACTTTTGCTTCGTATTATAACTTAAATTTAAACATCAATAAATGTGACGACCTGACCTGTCTGAATAGTTTTAACAAGTTTACCTACTCTCTCTCCTTCTCAGAAGGAACATAGAGTTAGGACACTCCGTTACCCACTCAACTTAGTTTTTTTTAATATTGTGTAAATTTTGAGTGGCGAAACTCAACATCATCGTGCCAAAACAGAGCGTAGAAATAATTTAAGTAAAATCAGGCCCCCTATCGTTTACACTTAAACTGTTCCCTATTACATGATGATATTTTTATTATAAAAAAATATAAAATTTATTTAAAAACGCGTTAACGGTCACATGCCTAGATATTATTTCTTTTGAAATTATTTTTATATTTCTAGTTTTTTTAAATATTTTTAATAAATCTTCAAGAAAAAGTAAAAGTTTTTAGTAGTACTACAAAATGTGTCAACCATCCACGTAAGAAAAGTATATTATCCTTATTACAAAAAAATGAAATAAAAGTTATACTCCTACACACTACACTTAACTAATAATTTTATGAGGAGTCGTGGCGCAGGGGCACAAAGTGTGACTGTAAAACCGACTGGTTGTGGGTTCGATCCCCACTCGAGGAGATGAAATATTTACTTAAATTTATATTTCCATTTCTTCGCTCTGGTGTCGAGGACAAGCGCGGCGTTGACTTCTGCCACTCAACACGCAATGCCTCCAGAATTCGGCAGAAAGTGGGGAACAGAGTGTCTTAACACTAGGTTCCCTCTGCCTACCCTGCAGTGTGTGGCATACAGCGGGAAGCTGATAAAAAAAATATATAATAATTTCATAAAAAGAATAATTTCCAGGTTGTCCGATATTATGACGATATTACTTAATAAAAAAACAATATTCACTTTATATAGTAAGTACAAAAACAAACTATTCAATAAAAATTAAGTTTAATTTCGTTTATGGCAACCAATCGTTGTTACGCCCAAAACACCTGCGGCCTTTCGAACGACAGCGCACAGTGCCTATGTTTAGATTTAAATATAGGTAGCTGAGAGAAAAGTAGCCCCCTAAAGTATATATAAGATACATTTAAATATTTTTTTTATATGCTAAATATTTTTACGTTTAACTATGTACATGAGGCCGCCAGTCGTGGCGCAGCGGCACGAGGTGTGACTGTAAAACCGACTGGTTGTGGGTTCGATCCCCATTCGAGGATTAACTCAAATTTATATTTTCATTACTTCTCTCTGATGTCGAGGTTAAGCCCGGCGTTGAGTTCTGCCACTCAACACGCAATGCCTCCAGAATTCGGCAGTAAGTGGGGAACGGAGTGTCTTAACACTAGGTTCCCTCTGCCTACCCTGTTGTGTGCGGGATACAACGTGAAGCTGATTTAGTTTGATTTAATTTTGTAACTATGGACATTGCACAAGAAGTCATTTTAAGGTTTTTATCAATTTGCTAATATGAAGACCTTATTTTTAGGATTCTGTACCGCAAAAGTTAAAAAAGAAACTCTTATAGAATTACTTTATTGTCCGTCTCTGTCAAGACTATTTATTTCGAGATAAACTGTCCCACTTGAGGTATCAAGCTGAAATTAATATCAAATATCAAAAATCGATTTGGTTGCATTTTGAATGAATTTTGCTACGTAATCAAAAGCTATGAAGTACTTCCCGTAGACCTACAGTTATGAAAATTGGCACGAAATGAGAATGTACAGTAGAAATAAAGTAAAAATATGAAAAGTAAAAATTTATAGAAATTTCAAAGAAAAAAATTGTATAAATAATTTTATACAAAATGAGAGTCTCTATAAGCCCGCAAACTTAGATTTGTCAACTTTTATTAGTACTTTCTATTGACTACTTACAGCTCTAACATTGATACGAAACCGTAATTGAGCGAACTCGACTCGCATTTTTTTTTCCTCAGAAATTGAAAAACATTCTAAAAACAACACAAATAAATTAAAATATAGCCCCACGTATATATCGAAAAGTATGTTAAAATTATAGTTAATTATTTATTGAGTCACTTATAGCATTTTAGTATACATAGCTAACTTCTGAGGGTGATGCCGATATAAGGGTGAAAGAAAAAAAAATTACATCAAGACGGAGCGCGCTCTATAATTCGTGATAAGACTACAAGTATCAGTGATTGATTTTTAATTTTTTTTTATGTCTATTGTGGTAATATCAAATGTGAAATAAAAAGTTTTAAATGATATGTAAAAACTAATTTATATCGAATTAAATTATTCGTTTTCATTATTTACAGCAATCTTTTAGTAAATAATATCTAGTTAATATTATTATCAAGTTTCATACTCTAACACTATAATATATGCAAAGTGTATAAATTCCAATCTAATATCGATATATTAATTCTTATTCTTAAACAAAACACATAATAATCATTAACTGAATTATTATTATTATTATTTAAATTTTAAAATATATTTTCAGTGTTTTTTTAATTACACATGCTTGCATAGCGTTTTAGTTTTATTAATTTTATATAATAAAACTAAAACGCTATGCAAGCATGTGTACGTACTAAAATTACGCTAAAGGGCTACAAAAAAAACCAGACAAGTGCGAGTCGGGTTCGTACACCGAGAGTTCCATACAAAATTTGGAAGTCTCGAGCTTCTTTTGCAATTCAAGCTTAGCTTAGCCTCACTTAAATTGGAAGGTTTAATACTGAATTTTGCCCCCCGTTTAAGGTAATTATTTTTTAGGATTTAACCACAAATCTATAGTTTTCATATTTTTCCTGAACTAGTCATACCTGTAGATGCTAGCTGCCAAATTTCATAATTCTACGTCAATCGAAAGTACCCTATAAATGTTGAATCCCTTTATAGCGTCGAAATACGCGTTTTTACAAGACACAAACGGCGATATCTTTTTTTAAAATAATTATAATAATATGATTTTTCCAGGATATCAAGGCCGTAGTTATGGTCTGAATTTCAACTCGATATCTTAAAGCGTTCCTGATATAAGGCTCTTAACAGACACACAGACAGACGAACGGACGGACAACAAAGTGATCTTATAAGGGTTCTTTTTTTCCTTGAAAGGATGGATCTCTAAAAATAAGAATAAGTGACGAAAATATATCGTATTTATTCAACCTTGTAGTAGTGTAATGAAGTAGAAAAAACACTATAAGAAAATAAATCTGTCTTTATGTGTAGCAAAATTTATAATCGTGTATTAGTTGAACCTAGAGCAATTATCTGCAAAAGTCACTATGGTGACCCTTTTTAATAGGGATATTTGCCCTGTTTATTTGAAAAAAATATAAAAACTATTGGGCAATATAACATAATAAATACCTACTGTAATTTTCAAATGTAAGGCACAAAAAAAAGCGGTCTTAAACCACGATCTAATAAAAATATACAAAAAAATATTACTGTATCAATATAATTTCATCGCCTATAGTAGATTTGCCGCGAAAGATTTTTTTTGGGGTGAACTTATCCTGTGCATCTATACTTACACACGGCATTCAGGAGGTGTTCTTACAATTATAATAAAATCACTGACGTCCCTCTATATCCCACAAGTAGCAGGCAGAGGCAACCTAGTGTTAAGACACTACGCTCTCCACTTTCTGCCGAATTTTGGAGGCATTGCATCTTGAGAATAAAGAATTCATATTAAAATATAGGTGTATGTAATAATATCATAATAAGAATCCGATTTTTTATATTTTTAATGTATTTTTTATAGAGGTCGCCGTGACACGGCGTCACAGCGTCTGACTGTGAATTAACGATTTTAGGTTCGATTTCTAATTGGAGAAACTGAAACTTGGTTAATCAGGTGCAAGGATTTTGTATCATTTATAGAAGCTTTTATTTATCGAGTTTTCTAATTAGACTTGCCTTGCCTCCAGAACTTGGCGAAAAGTGGGGAAGGGAGTGTTTTAACACCAGGTTCCTTCTGCCTACCCTCCTGTGTGCGGGATACAGCGTGAAGGTGATTTTTTTTTCTAATTAGACTTAAGTTTAAAATTATAGTTGTCTCTTTCACAGATGGGACCTTTTACATATAAATTTGTACGTATCAAAGTCTGCCCCAACTTTATAGAATATCTCATATATACAGGGAATTAAACCTGACTGAGTAAAAAAAAAACGATCGTAATTTCGAAAGTTCTATTAACACAGTTAATTCAATGAAATTCTCAATATTTGAGGTTTCTTACTGGTCCAGATGAAATTACAATGAAAGCTGGTTGAGTGGCAGGTCTCATTGAACTTTCATATCCTCTTTCTCATACACAGCATGGCTTTGAGTGCCGCTACTCAATACGCAAACTCTCGAAAATTTGACAGAAAGTATTATAAGGAAGGTATGTTCCTCTACCGTAGCTATGCTACATGCTTGATACATCGTGATAATAAAAAAATAAAGAAAAAAGAAAATATTATTACTTTATATTTATTAATTCAATTTATTTCAACATCGAGGCCGGTCGTGGCGCAGCGGCACGAGGTGTGACTACAAAACCGACTGGTTGTGGGTTCGATCCCCACTCGAGGAGATGAAATATTTACTTAAATTTATATTTCCATTTCTTCGCTCTGGTGTCGAGGTTAAGCGCGGCGTTGAGTTCTGCCACTCAACACGCAATGCCTCCAGAATTCGGCAGAAAGTGGGGAATGGAGTGTCTTAACACTAGGTTCCCTCTGCCTACCCTGCTGTGTGCGGGATACAGCGTGAAGCTAATTTTTTTTTTTTTTTTATTTCAACATATTCTTTCTTAACAACGTAAGTCCATTTTATTGTGTTACAATAAAAACCATATATAAGAAATACCAATAAAAGAGTATCAAAAATAGTAAAACTTTACTACGCGATACGAACGTATTGCATACAATCGAGACTCGACGTTCGAGAGATCGCGTTCCGACCGCGAGTAAATTTTAGATGAGGGGAAGTTAAAGAAAACAAGACGAAACCAGCAACGACCTCTATGAATAATAATCGGTAAACTAAGCATTTCTGAAGATGATCAAATATTATTATTTATTAATTCCAATTGGAATCTTAATTTTATGTTATTATATAAAATTATAAAAAAGAAAACGTTTTAATATTTTAGACGCTTGTGACGAGAAGAATTACTTATGAATTGTTTTTTTTTCGGTTGGCCGTAATATGAAATGCTCAAAAATTTGTATATTAGAAAAAAATATAACTAAACTTAACATATTTGTATGTAATTGAAACGTTGCAACTAAGTATGCATTTTGAAACGAAGAGTAATGTTAAAAAATCGTGTTAATAAGTTATAATATATTAATATGTATGTATTATAAAAATAATAATGGACACCTGTTGATAATCTAACTAGAATTCAATTGTTGATTATGATATTTTAATATTTTTTTTTAGAAAATATAAAAAGATTTAAAATGAAAGGCAGTTTAAGACCAAATATAATGAACGTCTAATAAGGAAACATCTACTTTAAGAACTCATAGCGCCATCTATTATAATGAGCTTGTAATTATAATAATTATTATGAAAACATTTTTTTATTACATTTCTTTTCACAATCATAACAAGAGTTCTCACGTATACAATTTCAAGTTTGAAATGATAACAGTATGAATAGTGTAAGTGTTATAGAGTTTACAATAGATATGTAACGTACACGGCAATTCGGCGACATGATCAAAACGTCTGTGAAAAACCAATGAAAACGAAAAAGAAATAGCAAACGAAAATGGCCGTTGAATGCCAGGCAAAGTGAACGTTGCACTTTCACGATTAAAAATAAAAAGAATAACACGTTAGAAATGAACCATCGGTTTATAGTATGCATTGACGCGGCGCTAGTGTCGCATTATGTGTAGTTCGGCTACCCGACGCCATGTCATTACGGCAGCACTATATTACAAAACAATAAAATATTGTTGTTTGTTTTTCATTTTTTACTTCGGTCTTCAAAGAAAAAAAAAATTGTAAAAAAATTGTGGAAGTAATTTAATAAGAATACGTTATCTCTATTTCATTGATTACCACAAATGTCATGTAAACATCATTTTTATCAGCATATTTACATACAAACAAGTAGTGGCCATGATTCCAGCTAGTAACGTATTTTTACGAGTTCCAGTATTTCAGAATAGATGCTGTTCCGAAATTTTACTCAAAGAAAGTTCGTACACAACAACGTACACATAATAAAAACAGCCAAAATCGTCGATCATGTGATCGGTCGACAGATCGAAACGGGTCAAGCACAACAGGTGAGTTGCGGAGCGCATCAACTAAAAAATAAAATATCGAAATGCGAAAAAATAATAAAAATCGGTAAATATAGTAAATTGAAAAAGGAATAGTGGCGTCCTTGGCGGTCGCGCGCCGGGCGGGATAGTGCGTCCCGCTCGCGGGGGCGCGCACGTGCCCGGCGGGGGCGGCGGCGGGCGGCGGCGGGCGGGCGGCGCGAGGACGCCACATCCCGTCGCGGCCCGCGCCGTCCGGCTGCGTTGCCCGTAACCTCCGATTGACCTCATTTTTTTTCTTCAATGTAAATATTCGGCTCGTTTTGCCGCATAGTCTATAAGTGGTATTAAGTTCCTCCGTCGCGTTAATTTTTATTATTTTATGATTTCGTTACGTAGCTACACCCGATATTTAGTTCGGGTGTTTAGTGCGATAGGAAATACTTATAAGTGATAAGAACTTAACATTTTTTGGACTGTGTTAACATTTAGAAACTTTTTAAGTATAAGTTAATTGATAAGGTTTCGATAGTTCGTTGTTGTTCATTTTTGTGACGATCGTTTGTTGGTAAAACTCGGATAATAAAAAGTTTCGTGATTCCTACTTTAGAAGAATAAAGAAGATTCGTACATACCAACACAAAGACCAGGTAATTTGTGGCAAAAGTAGTCTCTTTTGTGTTTTTTATAATAAGTTTTGTGTAGTTTTGTTAGTGTATATTTTTATTTTTGAATTATATCAAACGAAAACTAAAGTTATCTTAAGATGTATCTTAGAAAATGTTATCTCATTAACTGCTCACTAGTCATATGTATAATATTTGTAAAAACTTTATAAAAAAGAAGAATAATATGTTTGAGAAAATATTTTTTAAATTTCAAAATGAAATAAAAAAATACTCTCTATAAAATTTTACAAGCAACGTATTTTGCACAAAATACTATCAAAATTTATTTCTAACAAAATTTAATTTCACCCAACGCTTACATATTTTCCTATTATATTAAAAATAAAAAAAAAAAACATTTTGGAAAAAACATAAAATGTATAAATAAGTTTTTAATGTATGGCTCAATAATTTAAAAAGTAAAGTAGCTGGTTCATCGACCTCGCGGCCACAGCTGGACGGCGCTCAGATAAAAGAATCATATCAATTTATACCCGCGGTTCCACACGACTTTAATTCTTGCGTGAAAAATAGCCTTATAAATCCAATTTGATGTTCCAAATATGGCAAACTGAGAATAATCGCGGAAATGTACGTATTTATTGATAAATAAAAGCATTTTGCTTTACGTTATTTATTATTTAAGTATTTTGTTGTTTTTTGTTATTTTTTTTATGTGACCGTTTTACTTGGTCAAAAATATTAACGTTTTATTTTTAAATTTGTTTAAGAGTTTTTTTGTATATTTTTACTTAGAAAAAAACAAATTTTATAGCAAAATGTAGTTATGAAATTAGTACATACCTAGTTTCTACTAAAACCAAGTGTAGATAGCTCAATCATTACTAGTCCGTCATAGAAAATTATAGAAGACAATTTTAAATTCCACCATACAGATATTGCTCAAAAATTGCATATCGAAATTAATACAATTTAAAAAAAAAAACTCAATCGAGAAATAAAATGTTTACATTTATAAAAACCACCAGAATTCACCTATAAAAATACTCTTTCACCAGAGTCCATTATTATGCATAAAATGTGCTTTAATACGTATCTCTCATTGATATTGTCGGTGGCGATTACGGGATTTTTTGCGAATGATTGAATTTTATTTACAATTAACCCGGCCTCGGCACCGGCGAGAGCGAAAGTGACGATTAAATGCCATTTAAAAATAAAACAGTACGCCGCCATAACATTGAGTGGCGATAATTTATATCTGTTTGTGTCAATAAACGATGCAACTATCGCATACTAAATATGTGATTAGAATCAATCGTTTTACTAACATATCTCTTACTCTACCTAGAGAGAACAATATAAAAATCAACGTATAGAAGCTTTTAGAAGCTTTAAAATCGTTTTTCCCCGTTCACACGTTCAACACAACGTAAGGGTAACAAAAGGAAGTGGCAAGGCGTAAGTAAGACGTCTTAGAGACGTATAGTAAGAAGCCGCCCAGCAAGGCGGCGGAGGGCAGTAGGCGCGGGCCCGCCTAATTTGTCTTAGGCGGAAAAATTGCGCGGCGATTACAAGTGGCTCGTAACGAAGTCGGGCGGGCGCGGGGGTGGGGCGGGTGGCCGGCGCGGCGGGGGGGCGGGGGCGCGCTGGGTGGCGCGGCCCGCCGCGGACGGTCTCAGTCGTCCGTCTGGAGTCGCGGCGGCCGGCCGGGCCGCGCGGCGCAATACACGTTCCTCGTGCTCTTGTGATTGTAAATTTTAATAATACAAAAAAAAAGTAATAATAAAAATCTAAATTCTATTCGATCGCGTCTAATCGAAAATATTTTTAGGCTAAAATTATCCCCCCCCCTCGACCCTCAATTTTTTAAACCTAAACTGTTTGTTGGCAGTGAGAAAGTTTTTGCGAAAATTTTTAATATTTATGTCGGTTACATATTTTGTAAAGAGATTAAATAAACGGTTTGGCAGTTATTGAGAGTATTTTTTTATTTTGAAATTTATTTTTTCTTAAATTTTGCGAGCGACGCCTCGAGTGAGCAATTGACAAGTAACAATTAAAGTTAAGCGTTAAATTAATGTTAAGATTAAAGATTAAAAGTCAATAGACTGCCACAAGCTACTAGTTATTGGGACAATTGTGGTTAAAAAACAGTATCGGACTTGACTTAGTTTAGTGCTCTACGAAGACTGTGGACCAAGGTGGTGATTTGTTAATAATAATAATAATAATATATATAATTTTGTAGACTCTAGTTTTTTTTTTGTTATTTTGTTATTTTTTGTTGTTTTTAGTTATTATATTTTTTTTTGTATTGTATAATTTATGTTTTGTTTTTTTATTGTAATTATAAATATGAGGATTAAATAAGCATTTTCATAGTGTCAGTTTTTTTGTAAAACGTCGATGTTGAATAAACATTTGCTATTGTATACGCGACGGAAAAAATTTGAAATCCATAAACGGAATGTCTCTATGAAAATTCTTTATTTCTAAGCCCTATAGAGTGTTTTATAGAAAAATAGTTTTTAGTAAACATTTTTCTGTAATTTTATATTATTTACGAGTGATTTTTTTTTTACTTTTATTTTTTATTGTTTGATTTGTAATAAATTATTATTTTTTGTTTTGTTTTTAATTGCTTTCCTTGATTTTGCGGTGTAATAACTTTAAGGTGCACAGTAAGTATGTTGTTACATAACTATATAATAAAATAATTATATTAAGATACTATATTTAGATTACCGACTAAAATAACATTATAGATATAAAGAGAGTTAAATCACATTATTCATTTCTCCGTAATATGTATTTTTTCTTGTTGCGAACACCGACGGCAAGTTTAAAGAATATCCAATAAAAAAAATAGATTCTAACTAATATATCATTAGCTAAAGTAAAAGTTATTAAATAATAGATATAAGGTATTTTAATAGGACTTAAACAGTAACGAGAATATACTCAGGTTTTTTTTTCTTAGGTTACATTTAAAATGTAGAGTTTGTTTTCTATAAGTATTAGAAAATAGTCTTATTTGTAGATGATCCAAACATAAAAGATAAATAATTATTTAATTTCTTAAGCTATTTTCTATTGATGCCGTCGTGGCGCAGCGGCCTAGAGCATTGTAAATGCGACGGTCGTAAGTCCGATTCTCAATCAGGGGAATAAGTCATTTTTGTTTCCTCGCTCTGGTATTAGCACAAAATACGGCGTTGAGTTCCGCCACTCTATATGTAATGTTTGAAAAATTGGGGAACGGAGCATCTTAACATTGGATTTCCTCTGCCTATTACTATGATTTATGCGGGGGACAGCTTGAAACTAAACAAAAATATATGTTGAATAAATAAAGATTTTACAAAATATTGTTAGTGATTATAGTTCCGCCTATAAGCTAATCGGATATTTCGAAATTTTATTATGACTAGATTACGCACATTTTGGAAAATATAACTTAGATAAGTCATGTTTTTTGTTTGGAATTTTGATAACTAGATTTTTTTTACCTACAACTATTCTAATATAATTAAATATACAAATCTATATATGCCAATTTGTTTTCATAATTCTCAGAGTAAACAGCTTATCAGCCATAATATTAAAACTATCGCAAATAAATTATAAAAAAGCCTACAAGCTTTATCGCCCATACCAGAATAGACAGAGAGAGTCTGGTGTTCAGAATTTATAGGACATTGCGTGTTGATTGGCGTAACTCAATATCGGGATGTGTCTACTCACCGTGAAATTCGAACCCACATCCGTCGCTTTTATAGTCGTTTTACCACGCCGCAACAGCGGATCGCTGATCAAAAAATTTTAAATACGTAAATTTAATGAATGAAAAGTGACAAAAATTTGGACAATTGCTTTGGTAAAATTCTTATTATTCAATTGAAAATTGTAAAGTAATATATCGTAAGAATAGTTTATGCTCTCCATAAACTATTTTCCAAACGTTACGTATAGAGTGGCGGAACTCAACACCGTGTTTTGTGTTACGTCTCTACGTAATTAAATTTTTTATAAATATTGAAAAATATTATATTAATTGACCTAAAAATATCCTAAAATACGTTCAAATTTAAACTTATGTTAGCACACTACAACGTTAATCTTTATTTCTAAATACGCTACTACTTTTAAACGTTACTAAAATAAATAAATTGAAAGTTTAACTACTGGGATAAGAACGTAACTGCATTAGTCTTAGATGACTAGATATTAATCTTGCAAGTACAAGAATATCTTGTATTTTTGTATGAATTCTTGTAAGCTACAAGAATAAAAAGATAAGATATATATTGTCTTTTTATTTACTTAAATTTTCCGCTTATTTTAAATTAGGCAAGAAAAAATAAGAAACCCTGGCAGGATTAGCTATGCGTTTTGCCTCACGAATTAAAAAAAACACTCAAGTAGATATATATTTCGTAATATATAATCCCTCTAAGTGATTTGTAGCTTAAACTCAAGCTGTATCCAATAAACATATTCTTTAACTCAACTCAGTACTTCATACTTTTAATTTTTCATAATAACCCAATATTCAAGAATCAATATCAATTTTTTGTTACGTAAGTATTAATATAAAGTTTTTTTTTATTTTATTCGCAATTATAGCGACATGTTTCAAATAGAGTCAATTCACTCATAAAATTCATTTCACAAATAATGTAGAGTAAATGAAATATCAATATTCACCTAAAAACTATCTATAAATTAATATAGAATGTGAATTTCAAGAGTTATAAAAGATTCAATATAATTTATTTTATATTGACAATTTAATTTTTATATTGACTCGAGGGCATTCTTAAAATGTAGTTAAAAATATATACATAATTATATTCTACAAAATGATAGCAATATTTAGTCTATATTATGTTGCTATTTTTTACTGCAAGGCGTTACGTAAAGTCACAAAAAATAATTAAGTGCAACCAGTTATCTATATTCTATATATAAGCAAACAAAGAATATATAAATTATATTTTATTTTATCTCTTTTAATGACTGACATATTTCATCTTAAAGTAATAACTAAATAAGTAATAGAACGTACTTGAGCAGCGACATCTTTTAGGAAAAAACAGAAAGTAACTAAATTGTTTACTGTTTGGTGCATAGATGGCGCTGTGTAGTTGTAATCGTTAATGCAAGATCTATTCTAGAGATGGCGCTGCTAATATCTGCTCCTGCGCATTTTATTTCATGTGATTAATTGTAGAGGTCGCTATATATAATATTGATGGACATGATTTAAGTTCTCGACAAATCCAGTATTTAGAATAACATAAGCTATACTAGATGACCTATATATAATTTAAATTAAGTCCTGGTCCATTGATTTAGGTATCTACGAAGTAAATAAAGGTTTTACACTATCGATTTAAATAATACAGTTTTATAAATCACATTTTCTTATTGGCAAACATACTTATATTTGGTTAATATTACCATAATAAAGACCATATATTTAAATGACTATTGACAAAATTTGCTTCTCGAATTCTATAGGCGTGTAAGTGCGTGGGTGTGTTTCTAAGAAAACAGGTGAATTCGGAAGGCGTTGCCGAACTTCTAAGACAGGGGGCGTACTCTAAACTTCTAAGATTGGGGCGTACCTTCACTTATCTTAAAGACAGGGGGAGGTATGGGGCGGTTACAAATCTTTATTGGTGGAGCATAAATATTTGAATAATTTATTAGCTATATATTACTGCATATTTTTACATAAGCAATAGTCAGCATAGTAAGATTTACCTTTTGTTTTATTATCTTTAGTTATTCATTCTTTTGGACCTTATAAAGTTATCTTTGTATAACTTATTTATATTTTTAGTTATCTAGCTTATTATAGAGAGATATAGTACTTATCTACTACGTTAGATACGATTAAACGAAGGTATCAATGATATTATAAAGTTTGTTTGATTGAAAGCACTAATCTCAGTAACTACTGCCTCCAATAGGAATACTCTTTTTGTGTACATTATTTAAGTCTATTATTATAGAAAAAATATAAGCTACATTACATTTCGTTAGGGGTTTTGATGTTCCTGCGACCAGAGTTACTTCGGATGCTTAGAATGTGTCATATGTTATATACAACTCTTAGGTATATTTCATTTGAATGTAGTAGTGGAGTCGCAGATATATGGACGATTCGGGAAGCTTAGGAAAAAATATGAAAAATCTGTTGTTTATTTTTTTCAAATTTTTAAGTAAATATTTTCACATCATTTGGTAATAGAGTGGTGACACAACACTGGTAATCGATTAGAATCTTAAACGAAGATACGTTTATTATAAAAACTTCATTTTCATCGTCTGATTCAATGGACATTTCAGTTACATTTTCTACTCTGGACCTCTGGAAGTTTGAGTGGAAAGCGACGAACAGAGTGAACCGGCTCTTTCACTTCACTTTAGAAAATAATCCACACGTGTACAGACGACAGAATTATTTAATTAGTTTTAACAATGTCAGGAAACAAAGAAACGTCTAGAATATTTAATTTTGCTTTATTTGTATAGGTATTTATTGGGACTTGTCGGCACCCAACGTTCTACTTCCCTAATATCAATCTGATGGTTGATAATAGGGACGTAGAGCTAAGATATAAGTTATAGGTAAAAACAATATGTTTTTTTGAAAATGTTATTCGATTACGTAACTGTCATAGTAAATAGTTCTTTAAACCTTGTACATAGTAGGGAGTTTGTTATATCTATTATAATTTATTTAAATTTTCTGTGATTTCTGCGATATTTTGTCAGATAACCTAATGCTAAGACATTCCGTCTACCACTCTGGGCAACGAGACATTACGTGTTGTATAGTGGAACTCGCCACGGTTTGTTTTATTAGATTAAAGAAAAAAAAAATAATAGGTTCATTCCTAACAGTGCGGATCGAACCCACAACCATTGATTGCATTTATAATCAATTACTGTTCCACGACGCAACGATGGCGTCACATTTTTAAATTTATGTTATGTTCTAAAATTTATTATAATAAAAATACTAAATTTAGGCCCGTATTTACAAATCCCTCTCAAGCCTGAGATCGATCCTGAGATGCCATTTCCCTTCATAAATATATAATTTATGAATGAAGTCGGTATCTCAAGACCGATCTCAGTCTTGAGAGCGGTTTATAACAACTGGGCTTAATATCTAAATAAAATAACCAACATTTTCATTACAATAGCCTGACAAACTCCGCCCACGTCTTGGCCGCCCACTTCCTTGCGCCGCCTTTCTTATGACCCACTTCGCTATTGGCCGTTCTCTACTACTGAGACATTCGAAACATTGAAAACTATTTGTAATATAAAAGAAAGTTGGAAAAACGAATGTAGGCAAATTATATTTTTAACATTTATTTTTTATAAATAAACCAAGTTAACGACGTTCTTGTCGTTGAAAATTTTTGTCTTTTTACTCTTGTTATTACCTAGTTGTGGACTTCTTTTTTTTGTTAGAATCTTCAATTAAATTGAATGGGTCGTCGTGGCACAGCGGCATAGCATCAGACTTTAAATAAGACCGTTGCAGGTTACATTTGTCGGGGAAAAGCATTATTTATTTGAATATTTCTCTCTGGTTACAAGACAAATCGCGGCGTTGAGTTCCGCCATTCCACATGCATTTACTTAAAATTAGGCGGTATGTACATAAGGAACGGAGTGTCTCAGCTCTAGGTTCCCTTCGAAGCTAAAAAAAATATATACTTAGCATTAAAACGCTCGTTAGATATCAGTCTTGTATTTAGGTGTAGGAGCTCAGCTATTTGTAATATCTTCGAATAAATTGTAATTAATTAGGAATAAAATTATTAATAATAATATATAACTATATTCATATTAAAATATTTTATATATTGGTAGGCTACTTATACTATGTTAAGTGATAGAGTAGGTACGCAGGTATAAAATTTCTATAGATATTTACTAAACGCTCATTTAAAAATATTACTGAAGAACCATACTAGACTAGAGTTATATATTAAACATACTTTTAACGAGATTTGAAATCGCAAGAATCGTTTAGGTAGAGTTAAATCACAAATCACTCAACGGTGGTATCCTTATATTTTTGAAAAAGTATTTTTTTTAATAATTAAAAATACATAGGTATATATCCAAATTTTGAAAACTACTGAACCAATATTGATAAAACTTAGAGTGCTCTCTAACTTTCATATAAATGCTAACAAATATCATATAAAAGAATATTAACTTTCAAATAATTAATAGTCGTTGCTTAGATACCAAAATGATCAAAATATATCTAAATATTTTCAGATCATCATCAAACTGCGACTGAGTGACCTGTTCCGTGAAGCCATCCTTTAGGTAAGTGCCTATCTAATATAATGCAAATGCTTAAAACCTAGATATAGGTAAATCTACTTAAAAGCTAGATATCAAGCTAAGTAATTTACTGTTACTCTGAAGTCAGTCATAGGACAGAAGCACAAGCGTTCACTGTAAGCGCAACAGGTTGTGGGTTCGACGCCCACTCGATGAAATGATTACTAATTTATTTGCTTTAGTATCGCGACAGAACGCATCATTGAGTACCGCACTCAACAAGCAAAGCCTCAAAATTTCAGCGGATTGTAGACAATGGAGTGTCTTAACACTAGGTTCCCACTGCCTACACTGCTATATGCGGTATACAGCGTGAAAAAGAAATATTTTATTAAATGTATAGAGAGTATAAAATTTTATTAAACACGGCCACGTAAAAATATTATACTTTTTAATACAAATGGGTTATTTTGTTTAAACAAAAGAAACTCAAAGAAATCACACATAATTTTCAAAATAATTAAACATATATACTGCTACTGGTGGTGTATCTTAACAATGGATTTGAATTGAGCATCTCTATGAAGAATATTTTCTAGTTTCTATATTATTTGCTTTGAAAGCAACTTGCCTATTGTTTCTTTTTGTTATTAAGCTTTACGCAGATAATTACACAATAAGACACTTATTCCAACCGGAGCATGAATCTACAATCGTGGTTGAACAGACGTACGTACATACATATTTACTTCTATATTTTTGTATATACAGAAGTATTTTTATAAAAGAAAGAAAGAATGCTTGATGAAGCTTGAAAGTGTAGATGTAACAACTTCACATACAAAGCGGAGCCAAACTCTTTGAATCACGAATACCTACACTGCGTTTCTAAAAAGGGATGAATATAGTAAAAAAATATATTTCATAAAACATAAAGGTGACGACCGCGTTCCGTCCCCGTAATGATCGCTAAGATTCCAGGCATCGCAGTTCTTAATTTCTGAACTGGTAATGAGATCCACCTTCCCCGTGCCCGCCTACAATAGGCGCCATGCGTGAACTCACTTTTTTTTTTCTAAACCGATTCAAGGACCGAGCCCATTCAGCCTTAGCGCTTAAAAAGATGCAGTTTAAGTAATGATTCTACATGGAGGTTCTAGAAAATGAGGTTGCAGCTGTTTTTAATTTCGTTAGTGGGTTATTGTTCGCGTAAACCTAGGCGGGTTCAATTTATCTTAGTGCATAGGTATCCGGCTTCTTTTCTTTTGCGTTTTACTTCAGTTTGTGGCCTATTTTGTGCGGGCAATTCAATCTACTTCATCTTTTCCCCTTCTAATAATAAATTGTTTTTGTTCCGCTAGACGTAGAGCAAAATGATTTTTTTTATAGGACAAGTTTTATTTGTTCGAAAGAAAATGCTTATTTTCTTAAGTAAATTATAGAAACATTACTGCTATAAGAAAACTAATACATATAGATATACAATAATACAATATCTTTAATAAAATTTTACACAGCCAAGCAGGCAGGTACATCGTAGACAAGAAGAGTTTTGAAATTTAAACAACAAAAGAATAGTGAATCTTTCCGGATTTTTGCACAGCGTTTCCCTACTTATCCATAAAAAATGTTCAACGTTGGTAAAAGACAATTTTAAAAGGCCCACAAATGCTGAAAGACCGACCAAAGAGGCAGCTCTCCATTAAACGAAGAGGCAGATGCGACTCTGCGATTACCGGCTTAAGATACCGTTTGTAATTACATGTTAGATTGCGATGGAGCTGTTCCTACCCAGGTAGGTACTGGCGGTAGCTAGCTATGTTTATCCTACTACTTTGTAAATGTGTAATCTCCTTTGATAATAATTCAGAAATTTTACGAAATTTTAAGAGGACTTTCAGTTTAATTCGAAAATAAGTGCGTGTCGCCGTTGGTTGGTAGGATGTGATGCGAAATGTTGTGTAAGTTTTTAATTTTTTTTTTATTAATAGTCATTTTGTATGGGTTTGGTGTTTTAAGTATAGTTTGTCGTTAAATAAGTTTAGTTATAGGTATCTTACTAATATCAATTGTTGAGGTATTTACTTTATTATAATTAAATATGATATTTAAATCTAATATAATATATAAAGCAGTTCTAAAATGAAAATCTTATTAAACATTTACGCGGATTTTTATAACATTCTTCAATTAGGTCGTAGGTCTATTTAAACGAATTGCATTGATAATCTGTACTATCTTATACTGATATGTATAGAATATAATTTTCTTAGCCCTATAAGACAAGCTTAAAAAATTCTAATAAGATTTAAATATATAATTCATCAGTTTTTTAATATTTTTTAGCTTATATTATAGATTTATTTCATATTATAAGTAACCATAGTCAAAACCAAGGCGAGAGACTAACGGTCCAATATAACTGTTACAGCATTAAAATAGGTATATCGATATATATTTTTCTTTTGCGTCACGTTGCTCTTGAAAACACTCTACGTCATATTTCTAATTTTGTTTTGCTATATAATTAATTATTTTTAATAATAGATAACCGTTTGACCCTTTGTGACGTAACAGTACCTGTATCGGGGAGCCGTGCTAAGTTATACTTGTAAATGTATAAGACCGGTATGGAAAGGTCAGATCTGTCTTTGCGAGAAAGAAAGTCGTTAGTTTTGAGAAATAATGAATAGAGCAGAATATATAATGAAATAGAGTCCGTCGTGGCTCAATTTGGACATTTCGAACGTGGTAACTTGAATTGTTGTGATCGTGGATTCAAATAGATTTGTAGTGGAAAAAAAAATAAACAAAATTAAAAGTTTAACACAAACTTTATTACTACATATAGGAGATAGTAAGGTTACAGCGATACAAAAAATATACATAAACCTAGGTTTTCTTATTGGACACAAAATAATTTTTTTTCGTAGAAGGGGATTTCCATAATTTTCGCTACAAGTTAAGGAAAAGTAGAGATCTTAAATTTTGTACAACCACAAATCAAAATAACACGCATAATTGCGGAACTTGATGTGCTGTTTTGTTTAAAATAATTTCTGGTTGTAAAATTTCAAAATATATAACATCACGCAAGGTGCTTCAAAATTGTGATTTGTGAACTGTGACAATGACAGAGGGGTTCAAAAACATGAAATTTATTTAATGTAATATATGAATAGATAATATCGATAATAAATTAATCATTTTTAGATAAGGATTGGTAATGACGCTTCCAAAAGAACAATAGTAAGGTATACGTGAAGTCAAACATTATTATAATAAAAAAAAACATTACATTTAACCTAATTCTCGTACAATCCAAAAAGAATTCTCTAAAAAAAAAATCCAAAGATTAAACACCCACAAAAGGCTAATAATACACACCGCACTATAGAAATTAACAAACTATTTTAGAAATTCCGCGAAACTTATATCAAAGACGTTCCTAATTACTGTTACCCCATAATGTAAAAACTTTAACGCCTTTACACCGCAAGTGACGGAGCGTGAAGTGTGAGCGCCCAAGTTGCCGTGTAAATGTGTGTACACTTAATATGGAAACATACGCGGTGGAAATGGGAGCGGGACTGCCGCTGTTGATACTTGGATTGGGTATTATAAATTAGAAATTATAGATATCGTATTGGTACATTTTCTATAATTAATTCTTGAGCATAGCAAAATAATGGAGATTTAAAAAAAAAATTTTAAAATAATCAGCTTCACGCTGTATCCTGAATGTAGTAGAGTAGGCAGACAGAGCCTTGAGTTAAGACACTCTGTTACCCGCTTTCCACCGAATTCTGGAGGCGTTTAAAAAAAATCTAAATAATATCTTATAAATGTTTAACTATTAGCAAATTCCAAAATAAAAACCAAACTTATCCAATACATTATCAATACAATAACAAATATAATATCATCATATTCTAGCATTTAGTCATAATATGTACTTTTACGGCTTACAATAAAAGGAACGCCGTACAGACGTCCCTATTCCGCCCCCATATATTCCCATTTCTTTTCTGGGTGTCTATTCAATGTACGTCTCGCGAGCACCTTCGTAGCGGCGTGACTTGTGAAACACTTCTTTGTGCAAAAACGCAATGTCACTGGATTTTAACGCCTCGCCAATCTGACGCGTTACTTAAAATAGTTGGTTTACTTTCTACAATTGGCATATTTAAATAATTGTTGGGGAAATTTTTGTAATTACAGGTCTAACTATTAAATTATATGATAATTCATGAAAATTTGTAATAAGTATCTTTCAACTAAATTAATGGTGCAAGCGTGTGACTGTAAACGCGACGTGATTGTGGGTTCGATTCCCAGTGAAGGAAATAAAATATTTCCATTTCTTCGCTCTGGTGTCGAGGCACAACGCGGCGTTAAAATCCACCAACCACTCTATACGCAATGCCTCCAAGATTAAATTAATGCGAAGAGGTTAATGCGGAAAGTGAGGAGGGAAATATCTTAACACTAGGCCTCCTTGCCTACCCTGCTATTTACGGGATACAGCGTTAAACGCAGAAAGACAAAATGTTTTTTTTATACTAATTACATTATATAAACAGTTAATTAATAATCAACAATTACAATCAACAATGTAATGTAATGATTGAGGCGATGTGCGTGACGGACCGCTATTGGCCGCTTCCGTTTCCTGAAGGCACCTATTGTACACCTGTATGTATACATATATATAGATAAATAAGGATGTTTGAATTTGCATAATTAAGCATAATCGTTGTGGGTGTGAATGTGTCATAGGTTTTATATGTAAATCTTTATTTATTAAATTCTTTTATTTATAACTCTATATTGTTTTAGTTAAAAACAAATTATCAGAATAAAGTATTAGTTTATTTTCTTTTGAAAATACATAGGTCGGTACATCTTTATTTCATTATTTTAACAGTCGTCTTCAAAATTGACAGTTTCCGCGTATAGTAAAGTAGGCAGAGGAAACCTAGTGTTAAGACACTTCGTCTTCCACTATCCGGCGAATTTTTAAGGCATTGCCTGTTGACTGGTGGAACCCAACGCCGTGCTTAGCTTCTAACTTCCATTTCTCTTTCTTTTATAAAATAACAGTACCAAAATTTAAATAGTGTGGAGCTAAACATATCAAGTTTATTCATAAAAATCGTAATTCCATATACATCGTCGCGGCTGACCAGGTGTCGGTGAACGAGTAAAGACAGATGGCGGCGCGCGTGTGGGGTTATTCTTATTACCTATGCAGGAATGCACGGAATGGGGTTGGAGTTGCACGCGTATGACAATACTCGTTGGTAGTACTACTTACTATTATTAAATACGATGCTATGTAAGACTTTTAAAAGACTATTAAATGGTACTTTCGAAAGTTATTTTTATTTAGTTTTTTTTTTTAATGTTGGAAGCTTATAAAGAGATTTATTGAGATTGGTTTGTTGATGTTTAATAAATTTTAATTTAAAAGTAAATTCTTTGAAGTTGCCCTTTTAATTTACAAGAAAATAATCAATTATATTATAAGACAATACAAAAATAAGAATATTTCAATAGATTCTAACATACGAGTAAAGCACAAAATTTGCAAAACCAAAAGAAAAAAAGAAATAATAGTCAGTGAGTAGTTAGGGGCGCTGGTCGCGTGGCCAGGTGCGCTCCCCTGTCTCTATAATACTTATTATTACAACTCCTTATTATTTCTTGTTTTAATTGTTCCCCCGACTTGCCTTTCACTCCTTTTGTTCCCGTTTAATGGTGTTTATTGTTTTGTTTTTTTTTTTTAAATGCGTGAGCGTGCCGGCTCCGTCTGCAAGACTTTCAAAGGTAATTTAAAATTGCGATCCTCTTTAGAACGTCGCTAAGTGGTCGGTTTAAGTAAAAAGTAATTGTTAATTACATTTTCGGTTGAAATTGTTTAAGAATAATGACGTCTATTGCGTTTTTTTTATGTGGAAATATTTCTTTCGTTCGTAACTTTAACTTGCTCTTGGCGGGTATTCTAACAGTAAGTATCTAACTAGCAATAGTCACCAAAAAATCTATAATTCAACGTTCTTTACTCCATCAATCAATAAACATTCAGAGAAAGTGGGGAATGGAAGTGTCTTAAAGGGAACAGAGTGTCTTAATACTAAGTTCCTAAGTTCCCTGTGCCAACCTAGCTATATGTGAATACAGGGTGTAGCTAAACCAACAAAAAAATTATAAAATCTCAAAAAAGCTTTTAATTTGATTAATAATTAAATCACACCATATATGGACCTCAAGATTTTAGCCCTAAGTTAAATTAGTAACATACCGACAAACCGCAAGCAAGTTCCCTCTATTGACAAGATGGCGTTCCCTCCAACTTGTAATTGATTCTCCAACTCTGTCGAAGATTTATATGTATACCGTATACGGCCTAGATCCATTAAGGAAATATACGTAGACGCGTGAACTAATTAATTCTTGAAAATGAAATTTGAAATATTTTGGTTTCCAATAAGAATTGTATTTTAATTCATATAGATACTCTTATCAGCTTCACGCTGTATTATTTTCCGTCGAACGCTGGAGGCGTTTTTCGTTAAGTGGTGGAACTTAACGCCGTGCTTTGCCTCTACCTCTGAACATAGAAATGAAAATATACATTTAAATAAATATATAATTTCCTGGAGTGGGGATCGAACCCACAACCAATTACGCTTGCAATCACACACATGTGCCCCTGCGCCACGACTGGCCTCATAGCATACAGATAAATATTTCTCAAGTAAATAGAATTTATTTGAGAAATAATATTTATCTTAAATACTTTATACAATTTTTAGATCCATACTTGTGCCATTTTAGTTTTTTATACTATCTATTTTAAATCAAACATTTTCGTAGCAACAAATTGAAACAGACACATAAAAAAAATAAACCTAATATTTCGAGCAAGCTTAGTATTTAAAGCCAAACATAAATAACTTATGGCAACATTTAAAAAAAAATAAAAAAATAAAGCCGTATCGACACAAAGTGTCCAAAGAACAGATAACGAATAAATCGACAGAAAAAAAATAAAGTTCATCGCCCTCTCGAGTGCCCGCAACGTGTTCCTGTTTGCCATATCAATAAAATTAAAAACCTCTGAAATATGAGTATGTTGATAGAGAATATTTACTTGGGCGGTGGGTAGAGTAAGGATTTTTATATATTTTTTTTAATTCAGTTTCTTTTCAATTAGCTATAATGTATAGTTTTATAAAGATAGAAAAATATTAATAGTTTTATATTTAGATATTGGACACGCTTTACATAAGCGTATATTTCGGTATTTATTGCAATTTAAGACTTCATTCCTTTAATTTGCTGTAATATATTGAGGCCAGTCGTGGTGCAAAGGCACAAAGTGTGACTGTAATTTCGACTGGTTGTGGGTTCGATCCCGACTGGAGGACATGAAATATTTATTTATATTTATATTTTGATTTTTTCGCTCTGGTGTCGAGGCAAAGTGCGGCGTTGAGTTCCGCCACTCAACATGCAATGCCTCCACAACTCAGCGGAAAGTGGAGAACGGAGTGTATTAAAACTAGGTACCCTCTACCTACCCTGCTGTGTGTGGGATACAACGTGAAGCTGATTTTTAAAATATCTTATTTATTTTACAAGTCATTTTTACTTTTCATCCAATTTTGTCGTGTTCGTCGCCGCACTTCGTCTTGTTTGTTCCCCCGAATGAGCATCGAACCCACAACCACGTTAAAAGTCGACTTCAGTAATAATAATGTAAATTTAATAGAAAAATATAAAGCTTTCTCTAACTTTATAACATATATACAAACCCGACAAGCTAAAATAAAAACATAAAGATGCATTCGCAAATGTCACGAAAGGTGTACGATTTTACGAAGCGCACGCGCTCAATCTGACATATGTTTGCATTCTAAATTTAAACTATTTTTTTTTATTGATAGCAAAAAAAAAATTGGAGTCAAGGTGTTTTATCTATACAGATTAAACAGCTTTTGCGGTTTTTGCTATTTATACGTTTTTTTTTTATTTTGATGCACACGTTTGTTATTCCGTTTGTTTGCTTAATAATTTTTGTAGTGCAAAATTATTTTTTTGTCTTCTGTTTGATAAATCTTTACTCAGACAGCAGTTGTGACTTTTTGTTTAATAGTAAAAGATTTTTTTAATCAAATAAAAAATGAAGTTTTAGCAAAATTGAATCAAAACGTAATATTTGTAGCTAAAAATGATATTTACAATAGTAATGTTATATATGCTTTAATAAGTTTCAAAGATATGTATATTATCCATCAAAGTCCACGTTAATACGATCAATACAATATGTCAAAACTTGAATTTGAACCCCGTTCTATAAAAGCTATCGGCACTTGAACCAATAAACTCACAAAACTTCCACCATTAAAACTTCTACCGGGCAATTATGTATATTTACAATGTCTTAAGAAGAGGGTAAGACACTGTAGGGTTCACACGAAACTCCGCGGTTCCTTTGTTTACCTTTTACTGCCTTAAAATGTTTTAAATCTGTTTTAAATGCCGACAATTTCTTTCATTGCTTCGCTTTTTTTTTTAAATGTATGTGAATAATTACTTAATATTTTAAAAGTGAAAGGTTTATCGTGTGTACACGATACGCAAAAGTGACCGAAATTGCGTAAATTTTTATAAAACTGAAATTTCAATGGGACGTCATAAGTGAAATCATTTAAATTTAACATATGAATATACATGTAGTATTTTTTTTTATATTCTGTAGTAATATCACGCTTTTTATAATAATAAAGAGATGTATCAATGAAATCGAAATATATTGGACAGGCCGTTGTAGCGCACAAGGCAAAAACCCGGCGTTGGGTACCGCCACTCAACACGAAACATTCAGCGGAAAGTGGGGGACGGAGTGTCTTAGCACTATGTTCCCTCTGCCTACTCTGCTGTATGCGGGTCACAGCGTAAAGTATTTTTTTATTCCATATATATTTTGTAAGATTCTGTAATAAACACTTTATTAATATGTGAAAATTGTATTTGATATATGCTGTAATAATAACAAAAATATTTAAAAGTTTTTTTTTATATAGAGGCGACTGTGGATGAGTGCGACTGTAGTGGGTTCAATACCCACTCTAGCAATGTATTATTTTCATTGCCTTGAGTTGCTAACAAGACATAGCCTGGCGTTCAATTCCGCCACTCTACAAGTAATGTCTTGAAAACTTAGATAGACAGTGCGGGAAGTAGTGTCTCAATATTCTTCATTCATTTTTTTTCTCTGCTTATCCTACTATAAGCGGAATATATCTAGAAATTAATTTAAAAAAATACTCCTTGCACTTCTAATATATTTAAAAAATTATAATTACATATTTTATATATTTTAACAATTACAAATATGTACTCATATAATGATCAATTCTCCAACTATTGGTAACTAGAGAACCTTGAGTCCTAACAAACGATCTCTATTGTGTATTTTAAATTTAATATTTTTTTGTTTGAAGCACCTACGCAAAAGTACTCTAGATTTTTTTTTATTTATTGTCAATTTTGAAATCCACCTTTGTTTTGATAGTTTTATAATTTATAAAAGTAAAATACATTTGACGCCATAGGCATCGTAGTACGGTAGGATATTATCTATAGGAATAGGCAAAGGTAGTCACTTCGATTCTGCTTTGGGGGAGTGATTGAATTCCTGTAATTTATTTATTTTAGTTTTCGTGCAGAGTTGAGTTCCGTTAATCAACGTTGTATCTCTCTGCTCATTTTATATACTATATAGTCGATAAAATTTTAACTATAGGTACTATAAACTGCTTTACGTTCCCAGGGTTTAACCCTCGTACGTCTTTAGAATGATTAAAGAAGTGTTTGTTAAGTTGCCGTCTTGAGAAACTGGGGTAAGACATTTGGGTTAGGGTTAGCCACTTAGCTGTATTTACATTTCTCTTTATAAAAGATTGAAAGCGTAACTAAAAGCTTGTCACTTTAAAACATTTTGTTTATATTATCAAATACGTTGTAAAATATGTAATAAAGATTTCGATTATTGTAGATATAAAATAAAAATTTAATATCAGCAAACAAATAAAATTACAAAAGACACTACGCCACCTGAATGCGGAACATTACATGTTGATTGACGCAACTCAACGCCGCATAATGAAATAAAAATAATAACTCCGAACCACACTCACAACCATTCCACTACAGGACGTTGAAAAGAATTAATCTATATTTGTTTCTTAACTCTTTTGTTCCATGAATATATAAAATAGAAACTTAAAAGAAAATTTAACCAGCTGAAGCAGCCCTAAAACCGTTTATCTCAATATTACTTAAGATATCCTTTTATAAGAGATCTCGACTGAAGTGGCCGATGTTTTTTCACTCAATCGCACGATACTTACTGTTATAATTTTCTTTTTAAACCTTACAATAAACAGCTTTAATATATATATTATTCAATATTTTAAATCAACTTCACGCTGTATCCCGCACACAGCAGGGTAGGCAGAGGGAACCTAGTGTTAAGACATTCCGTTCTCAACTTTCCGCCGAGTTCTGGAGGCATTGAGTGTTGAGTGACGGAATCTAACACCGCGCTTTTGCCTCGACACCAGAGCGAAATAATGAAAATATTCATGTAAATAAATGTTTTATTTGATCTAGTGGGGATCGAACCCACAACCCGTCGATTCACAGTCACACTTTGTGCCCCTGCGTCACGACGAAAATGAAAAATTAAAATATTTTTTTAATTTTCAATATTTTATTAGTAATAGAGTGTTTTAACACTAGGTTCCCTCTGATTACCCTATTGTGTGCGGTATATAGGGTGAAGCTGATTTATTCAATATCTTAAATAATTTACTTACAACTATTAATTATTATATGTATAAGTGAAAGTTATGATTTTTACAGAATCATTCCTTTTCCCCTGTTACTTTCTTTCTCCCCACCAGACACCTCTGCTTCATCAACCACCCTATCCATTATTACCACCTTATCACACTCTCATCTAGCTTTCTTTCTTTCACGAGAAAAAAAAAAACAATATAATACAAAGGTTGAACTTTAAAAGTAATCCTAATATTAGTTTTAAAGGACTCACTGTCTAAATATCAATTGTTTTTTTATAGATCTAATATAATAATATTAAAATATAATATAGTATACTGAAAACGGTAAGTAATTCCTTGTGAACATTTCAATATAAATATATACCTAGGCGAGTGATAGATTAATATAGAGAGAATAGACCCGCCTACAGTCCACATTCGCAAAGGGTAGTTAGTTATTACTCGCGTAAAAAAAAAAAACTGAAGCAAAAATATCCATGACGTCACATTATCAAGATCGCCGTAAAAAAAAATCTGCAAAGCGGAAAAAAAGGCACATAATAATAGAAACAAAAACGCCGCGAAAGTTTCACACAGCGGCACATTTTACGCATTATCTAGCACAGGGTACTCCAAACTGCGGCCCGTAGGCCAAATCAGACAGTGATCGCTGGTTCCGGCCCGCTCGTGTGTTGTGTGTAATAAAGATTGTATGGGTTCTAGAAAATATGGTATATCTTTGATGAAATAACTGTTATTATTAACTGAGTATTTTCTTTTTTATTATTATTAATAGCTGTCTTAATTTAAAGTAATAAACATCTTAATTTTGAATTAACTTTAACTTAACCAATCTTTTAGTTTCAATACCTATTTAATAGTAAAAAATTCAATGAAAATACGTAAAACACATTAGTGTTAATACATTAAGGCCAGTCGTAGTGCAGAGGCATAAATGTTAGACTATGAACGCGATAGATTGTGGGTTCGATTCCTACTCCATCGAGAATGAAATATTTAGTATTTTTTATTTCTTTTCTTTAGTGTAGAGGCAACGTTGAGTTCCACGACTTAACACAAAAATACCTCTAAAATTCGACAGAGAATATTGAACGGAGTGTCTCAACACTACTTCCCTACCCTATACCACCGTGTCCGAGACACAGCGTGAACCTAAAAAAAACAGCCCCCAACAAAAAAACCATTAGCTAACCCTGATCACGAACGACTCAACTGAATCGTAGACCACCACATCGGCAAGACACGCTTTTAATATGGAGGAAGGCTGGAGACAATCCTCTTAATCACGGAACAGACAATGGAAACGGGGCCACGCACATACGGAATGATTAGCCGCTTTGTTGGCGAGTGTACCGCACTTTTGTTACCAACTGTACCCAACTTGCTCGTTCGCATGACGGCCGGGATTGCCAGAGAGCCTTTATTAAAAAACGTTACATATAACTAATATAGAGTAAGATCATAAATTTATTGTTGTTGTAATTGTTGTTTTTTTTTATATATTATTATTTATATAGATTATATATTTTTTTTATAATGTGAGATTTTTTTTATGTATGTTAAATGTATGTATGTATGTGGATGTAGAGACCGTAGCGTTTGGCGCTCCGTTCTCTCTGACTACCCCGCAAGGGATAAAGCGTGAAGCTAAGTTAAGTTAAGTTAAGTTATGTATGTGGAAACGGTTGGTTGTAAGTTGGATTGGTTTTAGTATTTATAGTTTTTGTCATAGCCTGTGGTTTCTCTTATTAATGTCGACTCTACATTCTATAAGAAATTTTGAAGACAATTGAATACAAAACTAAGATATACTAATTGGATATATCGTCTGATTACTTATATTAGTGATACAAATGTTTTTTTTTTTACTTTAACACGAAAAAACATTTTTCATCACACCTACAACATAATGTGATTAAGAGATTAACGTAAGTTAATGCACACACACATACATATGTTATACGAGTCGAGAAAGTTTAAAATAATATAATATTTCCACACCAGGAAGAGTTTCCATTTTTCAAGGTGTCGCATAAAAATTAAAACACGTTGCAGCAGCTCCACACCATCCACACCCTAGAGCCTTGTCTCCAAATCGGATGTCGGATCTTACTCTTTACAAAATAGAAAAAAAAATAAAAAAAAAGAGAAATCTTCGCACATCGCACACGTAAAAACACACACGACGGTCGCGGCATCTAATTAAAAATAAATCGCGTAAAAGACAAAGACTCGACAGAAGCGAGATTTTCGTTTTATTGCGGGGAAAAAAATCATTTCGTTACCATAGGAAAGGAGGAGGCGGGTAAAAAACACAATAAAGAAACAATGTAAACAAGTTAGGGTGTACTTGAGTAGCTCATTATGAGCGGATACGGCGGCATTAGCCGACTCGCTCGTTTGTGTTGGCGGCTTCGCCCGCCGCCGCCTGGCCTCGCAAGAGACAGCCTTTGTTTAACCTATTTCGGTTTAGATTATACTCTTTCATGTGATGGCTGTACCTTAATTAATTAAAAATAATTACTATTCCACTTTTAATGCACGTATTTTTCGAGGTGGAAATACTATCGAATGGCGTTCGGATTCTTTGTCATAAATTTCTTGTATTGCGCTCTGAATGAAGAATCATTTTTCTATTTAACGTGAACTGGCCTGGAGAGATTTTTCTATTTTTTTTTTCCTACTTTGGGGTAATCGAATAGTTCGCATTGTTAAGGACATTTATACAGTGGATAGACAACAATTTTTGTTTAACTTGGTATTGTTTTGCAGCTGATTAGCGACAATGTGGATACTTGAATTTAGACCAATCGATGCACTTTGGAGTCTTGTTTCGGGATTGTTTATTCCATCCCATTTTTCTTTTGTTCTCAATTTGATACTGAACGAGAGGTTTTGTTCTGTCTGAGTGCTATTACAATCGTATTTGTTGTTCACGTATTGCTCTCCAAATGCATAATTAAAAATCCTGTTTTAAAGAATTAGGTATGTTCTCTAATTGTATATTTTAAGATTATTAATTAAGCCGTTTTTTTATGTTTACGTATAAACATTTATTTTATTTTTTTTAAAAAAAAAAAGATTAATACTCAATAAACATGGAGTTTTAAATAATGATTAACATGGTAAAATCTAAATTATATTTAAATATAAATTATTAAATTCAATAACAAATTTACAATACAATAACAATATTATCAATTTTCATCGGTCCTTTCCAAAAAAACACATAAACTTTTAAACACATGTAAGTACCTAAGTGACAAGCGGAAGTGAATGACCATATACCGTAGCGTACTCCGCACGGGCACGGGTCCACACTGTACAATGCGGACGCGATAACGTGGCTGGTTCCGGTTCCTTCGAGTCACGCATCGTGGAACCCAGTGGCTGCCGTGAAATTTTAATTTTATATTTCAATGTCAGGCGTGTAAAAAATATGTACTGATCCCCATTCATTCATTCATTTAAAATATTTTCATTATGTGTCCCGTCCTGTGGCGCAACTCAACGCCGCGATTTTAAAGTTTAAATCTTATTACACTTACTTTATATAATTTCGACAATTTACGAGTAGGTATATAACTGAAATATTTATGATATCTATAGAATTTTAAATCTTCAAAGTATTATTAGCGGGCTATCTGAACATGGTTTCGTCCGCTTGAACTTATTGTTATATTATAGCCAAATTATACAAAATCTCTTTATAAATAGAGTGTCTTAACACTAGGTTGCCTCTACTTATCCTGCTATGTGCGGGATACCGCGTGAAGCTGATTGTTTTTCATAAATTGTAGCCTATGTGTCATTCTGATGTATAAGCTATATTAGTGTAAATTAAAAAAAATTAAATTAGCTTCACGCTGTATCCCGCAAACAGCAGGGTAGGCAGAGGGAACCTAGTGTTAAGACACTCCGTTCCCCACTTTCTGCCGAATTCTGGAGGCATTGCGTGTTGAGTGGCAGAACTCAACGCCGCGCTTAACCTCGACACCAGAGCGAAGAAATGGAAATATAAATTTAAGTAAATATTTCATCTCCTCGAGTGGGGATCGAACCCACAACCAGTCGGTTTTGCAGTCACACCTCGTGCCTCTGTGCCACGACCGGCCTCAATATTAGTGTAAAGATTCATCTAAATCTATTCAGTAGTTTTTGCGTGAAAGTGAAACATACACCCCCACAAATTTTCATATTTATGTATAATATGAAATAATTAGAATAATAAGATAAGCCAATCCAAAATCTATCCAATATATCATAAACATCCATCCCAACCACAACCTGTCACACCACACACTTTTCACTTAAAAAGACAGGTTTAACCAAAATAATATGTCACGTGATACTTCAGAACCACTTGTCACACAAAAGTGTTGAATTAGCAAGGAAACAAGTGAATCACGTGTCTTACCACGCTCAAACACGTATCTCCGCCTAGTTCCGCTCGCGATACTGTAATTATATGTTTTCCGTTCATCTTTTGTTCAGCTTGTGTGCTCACCGGCTTCCTGTCTTGTGTGGTGTATGGTGTGGTTCAAGTGACAGTTGTTTTTTTTTTTAATATTTTTAATTTTTTTTTCGTGTTAAGTTAATTAAGCTTATGTTGGTTATCTTATATGTTTAATTTTGAACGGTTTTTTTTTTAATAATTTAGCTTAAAGTAATTGTGAAATTAAAAACAGTCAATTAATTTCTATTTATTTTGTTTTAATATACATTTGTGTAATTTAAGGTTAATTTATAAATATGATTTAATTTAATAAATTATAAATTCGCCTTAAGAGAGTAACTTACGGCCCGTTGCTATAGCTGTAACGCTTTACGGAAAAGGGTGGTATATTATTTTATTGGTGACATCGAATATGGCACTGAATTAAAAGTGATATCTCGAATGAGTGTTAAAATAAATATTTCGGCAATACGCAACGATTAAAATGGACATTTAATATAAATATGTAATGTTTTAGTATGTAAATATAGCCAGTTCCAAAATAAGAAAATAATAAGATAAATATATATTTTTTATAGTGAACGTTGCTTATAATATATAAGATCCTAGAGATGAGTCGCTTCTCCTATACAATTCAATTTCCCAATTTTCGCTTATTTAGTGACATAGATTAAACATGAACTATAAGCAATTATGTTCTATATAGGTCATATTTATCTATATTTTTTTCATGAACATAAATAAAGAAATAAGCCCATCATCTGCAAATAATATTTAAATTCTTTATTATCTATATGTTTCTTTTTAGTACAATAAAGAATATAATATAAATTTTGCTATAGTTTTGAATGTTTATGCCTAAGGGATATGTGTAAAGGATCACTAACGGTTATAAAGTCACCTTTTCTATAAACACATTTTCGTTTTTTTTTTTTAATTTATTTTTACATTTTATTTAGTATTTAAAATAAAAAAAAATATCTATAAAAAATAATTAATCAAGCATTAAACTAATACTAAATTTATAATCCAACTTGATACCCAATTAGAAAACAGTCATCAAACGTTTAAACATAACACCAAATGTCACTCTTACCGTAACACTCAAGACCAGTCGAACAGATGGCTATGGGTACATTATGGGTTTAATTTGACCCCCAATCCAGCTTTACTACAACCATCAGGGGTTCCAATATAAAATGGTATGGCAACCACAAATATCTTTAATACTTATACCCAAACAAATGATATTAGTCGGTACAATGAAGTTGTATAGTTTATTTTTCTATAGCAAACTTAGAGAGAAGGGTCGCGATTTAGTAGCTATTGATTACAGTATGCAGATTGTGGCATATTGATATAAATAATAAGTATATCTTAACGATATATTATGAATATATAATAGCGTACTCACGAGATATTTAATATTTTCATTTCCTCGCTTTGGTTATGAGGCAAAGCGCTGCGTTGAGTTTCGCCACTCAAAAAGCATTGCCTCCAGAATGGTAATGGTAATGGTAAGTGTGGAATGAGACTTAACGGAAAGGGAATGTATTAACTCTAGGTTCCCAGGACCCCTCTGTCTTAAACTTAGAAAAAACAGACAGATATTACCGTGTTAAATTTAAATCAGTCTTTACTAGAGGACGCGTGATTAATTAAAATTACTAAGAATCATTTAAGCAATGATAAATTCAACAACATTTTTCTACTTAATTCTCAATATATTTCATACGATCAAAAATTAAAAACGTAAAAGTTACTTCCAAGTGATTACCCGATTTTAAATCGATCAAGAAATAAATTGATAGGAGAAAAAAAAATATAAAGAGAGCAGGTAAACCTTTAATAATAAATAAATCATTTATTTGAGATATGATATAAAAAAAAATGAGGATGACCTACTTCAAAATTCGCACCTTTCGCCAAAGAAAGAGTTCCATTGTGCCATCACCTTGCATCGCATATGGTTGTGGACCATAGGTACCTATGGGTCTCCACATCGACCCGCATAAGATCAAATTTTTTGCTACCCTCGATTATTCGCTATAAGAAATTGAATGATGTCGGTCGCTTTCTATCTTTTCTTAAAGCTTTCTTTGTATAAGATGCCTGTACCTACGTATGACGATCCAAGGTGTTTCATTTAGTACATAAAAAAAAATCAGCTTCACGCTGTATCTCGCACACATCAGGGTAGGTAGAAGGAACCTAGTGTTAAGACACTCCGTTCCCCATTTTCTGCCGAATTCTGGAGGCATTGCGTGTTGAGTGGCAGAACTCAATTTAGTACATAAATTTATTAATGTATTTGGTTTAATGGAAAAAAGGAATCAATTATATACTTTTATTACGATTATTTTTATACTGCTGTCTGTATCCTACAAAATCAAAATATTATTTATATTGAATAAATTATATTTTGATTTTGTAGGATAGATAGGCCATTACAGTCGTGGTCCAGGAGCAGGAAGAGTGACTTTAAACGCGACTGGTTGTGAGTTCGATCCCCATTCGAGGAAATAACATATTTATTTAAAATTATATTTCCATTTCATCGCTCTGTTATAAAGGCAAAGCGCGGTGTTGGTTTCCGCCACTCAATATGCAATGGCGGAAAAGTGGTGAAGGGAGTGTCTTGATACCAGGTTCCTTTTGCCTACCATGCTGTGTGATAAGGCCATAGAAAGCAATTGTTTTTTTATATTATTTCAATTTTTAAGAAGGAGCAAGACGTTGGGTTCCGCTACTTTAAACACAAAATTAAAAACCGAACGCAAACAAAAATGAAAGTATCAGTGATATAAGCAGCAAACATTAGGTTAACAACTAACATAAAAATATTATAAAATAAATATTTAATATAGTCGATTTAACGGTAATTGGCGCATAAAACCTAAGCTATTCTGCGTTTCGCAAACTACCAATTGTGAAGACCTCGTATGCTCTAAGCCTGTAGGGCTGTTTCATCGATTGTACTATAATAATAGAGAAAGGGCTGAGGGTTGCACCTTTCCGTATCGGGATATGTCGCGTGCCCAAGTAAATGTGAAAGGACGCTTTAAGATAATACTATAACGAGTGTGTGTTTTCATTTGCAAATTTGTCTGTTTGTTGTTTAATTTGTTATAGAAGATAGAAGAGTAGGTAGAGAGAATCTAGTGTTAAGATACTCCGTTTCTTTCTACCCAATTTCCGAGCGAAACTCTACGCCGCGGGTTACATACCCGAGCTATATATCCAGAATGAGGTTCTGAGATATTCATTTCTACGAGGGAAAATAGAACCAGCAACCATCGTGTTTACAGACAGAAATTGTGCTGCTGCACCACGACTGTCTCAATTAAGTTTATTGGTAATCCTTTAAATGGATGATTATAAATTATTTGAATTGCAAGAAAACTATGATAAAATGATGTAAGGTGACGTTGATCAATTAACAGTTGTAAAACATTATTTACTAAATGTTAAAAATAATATTGATAATATTGAGTCCAGTCGTGGCGCAGCGGCATGAAGTGTGACTGTAAAACCGACTGGTTGTGGGTTCGATCCCCACTCGAGGAGATGAAATATTTACTTAAATTTATATTTCCATTTCTTCGCTCTGGTGTCGAGGCGTTGAGTTCTGCCACTCAACACGCAATGCCCCCAGAATTCGGCAGAAAGTAGGGAACGGAGTGTCTTAACACTAGGTTCCCTCTACCTACCCTGCTGTGTGCGGGATACAGCGTGAAGCTGATATATTTTTTTAAGATAATATATAGAGATATTATTTAATCTTTTTTATAGAACACACCGTAAATTCTACTGGAAAATATATATTTTGTTCCAATTTTTTTCCTATATTAATTTAATACTTTAACAGATAGCAAGTGAAGCAAGGCATTGCTTAACAGTGATGGCCAAATTAGCACCAAACCATAATAACCCTTTGTAACATTAAGCGTCTGGCTATTACAGCATTATATGAATTGACTTTACCCAATATCTAAATGTTAGATATATCTCTGATATTTGAGTACGAAAAAGTATTTAAATGATATTCTAAAAAAAACATGTATTATTTCAAAGTGTTTCTTTAAATTTTTTTATGTTGTAATTGAAAAGCTTATATTTTTTATATTCAGAAATTTATCGTACCGCATTCTGTATTTATTATAATCAAGATTATTCAAAGTATAGGACCTAGAATACTCTATCCAAATAATAGAAACAAGTTTATAGAAAATACATAAAATGCAGCTTCACTCTTTTTCTTGTATATCAGGAAGAAACACCTACAGAACTTAGTGCTAAGACACATCCTCTTCTGTTTTCCACTTGGATTAGAGACATTACGTGTTAAGACGCGGAATTAAACGCCACACTAACTTTATTTAAATGTTTCCCAATTTGAAAATATATTTAAAATATATTTTCCCGAATTTCCAACATATATTTCAAGAAAAGCTTTAATTTTTATAATAATTTCTCAATAATAAATATAAATATTAAATAAAACGACGTGCAATATAAATAACAATGCTGGAAGCGCATCTGTCCAGTAACGCGTGCGTTTCGCAAAGATGTTTCGCGTTTGATGAATGATGATTTCACATATTGAATTTCGGGATCGGTATCTGTATATCTATATAATAGGAAAATATAAATGAGACAAATGTTTTTTTAGGTTACTATTTATTTAAGGCTACATAAGATTCAAATAAAAAATATATAACTGACCAAATATGTATAATATAAATAAAGGCAGTAATAAAATCCATCGTTGTAAGTGTTTGACAGTAAAATATTTGATTATTTTAATTATTTTTTGCAAATATTTTAATTTTGGCATAAACGTCATTTTACCTTAATTTAATAGGTAGTTTTTGATGAAGGCTAAGATTAATGTAAGAGACAAAAACAGACAATTTTTCTCTAAATATTTTAATAGAGTTTATGTAGAATTAAACATAAGTATTAAAATATGTTTACATAACTATAAAAAAATACTTATTATTTACATATTCAGTAAGAAAGACATAAATAATAAGAATGCCCAAAGTAAGCACAGCATATATTTTTATATTAATAAATTAAAACCATTTCAATTTCATTACTATTATTAATTTTACCAAAAACGTATGAAAATTTATTAAACAGTTTTCAACATATATAATATTACAATATTATCCAAAAATTTTAATCGATTACGACGACTATATAGATTGCTACTCCCCTGTAGTAGCCATCTTATGTGCAGCTGCGCGCGCGCAGGGTCAAAGGTGGCGAGGGGTACAAGTAAGCGTAAGTATGGTGGGCGCTGAGTACACTGTCTGTACGATTAGATATAAAAAAATCGATATTTGAAATGTAAAAATGATATTTTTAGTTTTATAATAATCCGGTTTAGTCGAAGTTTTTAGAAATTCACATAAACATAAATTGGTGTTATGGAAAAATTATATTATTTTTAAAGGTTTTGAAGAAAAAAAATGAAATTGAATATGAAATATATTCAGTATTTTATGCGGAAATCTTAAAAAAGACCCTCGATTGTTTTAAGCCACCTGGTAAAGATTGTCTTAGGCGCCATGCTTTGTACCATATGACATTTGATACGCCCACAAAATACATTAATAAACCGGATCAAACAACATGTGCTTTAATGTAATCTTTTTAAACACGTGCCTCCAAACAAAAATTTTACTTAATTCTTACTGTACGTTCTTAGGAATAAGATCAAAAATACTTTACGTCGCTCGTAAGAGTTTAAACTATTTATAAATAAGAATTTCAACTCAAAGAAGTTACAGTCTTAATAGTAAACACTTAAGGTAATATATTCTGATCTCATGGTAGCCGTAGTAAGGTGCGTAAAATCAGCTGTAGGGCTTTTCAATGGATAAATATAAATCTTAAGAAGGTGGTATACAAAGTAACAAGTGATTCAGAAATTTTTAGAATAAGCGTACTATAGACCGGTTCGGTTTCTTCGTTTCGTTGGACGGAAATACAGTCTAAATGCTCGGTTTTAAGGAATATTTTGTTTCCATTTATCCATAATGCTGTCTTTAGAATACGATTTTTTTTTATTTGTAAACACCTACAACGGTACACCCAAAGATAGCGAAACCAGGTGTTTGTGAAGTGATTGTGATCAGTTGAAATGAAATGTAAATGATTTATTTTTTTGTTTTAACAAAAATTTGTATCGATGGCTATGAATATTAATAATATCGACGCTGTAAGAACCACTAAAGTAACATTCAATAATCCACAAACAATAGAGGAAAGTAAATACAAAACGTAAGAGCATTACATTACGCTCAGGAGGGTCGCTTAGGGGCATGTGCGCACGCGCCGCTCGACAATCACAGTAATAATATCTAAAAAATAATAATAAATCCGGGTGAAGAATAAAGAAAATCACCCCCTGCTCCCTTTGCCTTTATCTTGCAAACAGACTTCAAATGTTAAAGATAATAGGGGTGCTCCCCTGCGTACGCGCACCTTTCGCGGGGGTTGCATCTATTGGAGTAGTAGTAAGGGGAGAAGTGACGCCGCGTCCAATTTGGCGGTTTATTTCAAATTTCTACACGGCGTCTTTAACTCTGTATGTTTTTATATTTCTCTTTTGTTATTTTGATTTACATATTGTATTGAATAGTATTAGTAGTAGTTGAAGAGATAAGTGACACTTGTCGTTGAGAACGTCTATGGTTAACTTAAATCATATAGACATAGGTGAAGAACATACGTACGTACTGTTCACTTTTTAATTGATATAACGTCATTTATTGAGATATTGCAAACTGAAAAATAAAGGAAAATAAATCGAAAGCCAATTACTGAGATATGAAACAGACGAGCAAAGGATTCAAAAAGCAGAGATGGGCTTTGTCCTGCACCTTTGATTACCTGGCCCGGCCGGACAGGTAGACAATATACGGATAAAAATGAATAAAGGAATAGTTTTGTTTTCATTTCGCTTTATAAACGCGAATGCGAATCTTCTTTTATATATATAATGTTTAGTAACCACGCTTCGTGAAAGATTACGTTTTGTTCTTAACTTCCCTTGCAATAAATGAGTAGTTTTTTTCTTTTTCTATTATATTTCGTAATAAAAAAGGCCATACACATTGGGAACTCTTAAAACTTTTAATGATCTCAAAAATATATTTGCACGTAAACTACCTTTGCCAGTTTACGTTTACAAAACTAAAAACAACGCAATGCTTCAAAAGTTCGAACGAAATCTACGGCTTTCATCTCGCAACTATTAATTAGTAGTCCCCAGATCGGTCGTAATCAAGCATAAAATTAAACCTTGGCACACGCCAAGCTCCGAACAAAGGTAAGGGTGTGTCCATATCGCGGTACCTTATGGCATGGCAATTTGTTCAAGACATCTGGCTTCACACCTGCCCGCACCCCCCTTACGCACTCCATACCGATACGTACACATAAATACCAAATTCACCCCTAATTTGATATGAACCCTTATACCTGTGAGATATAAAGTCGAAATTATATTAAAACGCATAGTATTTTTACCAGTATATTATGGTTTTGGCAACAAGGTCCATGCCCCTGTCATTCATAGTAACGTGCCTCATTAAAATTCGGAAATGACGAACAGTTTCGAGTCGAATTGTTCTAGGCGCGGTCAAGCGAGACTTTCTGACAATAAATGATTCTGTATGTATGTTTGCTCATTAGAAGTCGCTAGTTCCGACCGATGACGTAAACTTTTAATTCGGTTATACGTTTCCCGTCCCAAAAAGTAACTGACATCTCTCAATTAGCCACATGTCGTATATCAAACTACGGTTGTCCACTGAACTAACGCGTCAATCTCAATAGCAGTCCACATACATCCACAATACAATGACAACGTAAGCGCGCAACGTACGTTCATTCACACGGACATGCACAAGACGCTGTGGCGACGGCGCGGGCGGGTGTGTGCGTGTCTCATTCAAGACGCAGATCCTTGCGTCACTTCCGGTGACGTCACCGTCTTAAATGGCCGTGTGAACGGTGCTTTATGATGTTTTTTTATATATATATGTATATATTTTGACAGGTCGCGGTGTGGAGCGATGACGAGATAAGTGAAGGGTTTCAAGGTGATTCGATAACGTGTAATTATGTCTGCGAGTTGTAAAGAAATATATTCAGCTTTGTATAGATATGTTGAATATTTGTAAGTGAAACATCCGTTTTCAAATCGGTACCTATTATTTTGGTGACAACGTATAATGTTTCGTAATAATTATATTTATTCTTTGCTAAAGCAACATATTGAAAAATAAAATACTTAGGTACTTTTCGACATTAAGAAACAAAATTTGTTACAAACGTCAAAAGTAATAAATAATTGAAAGAAACAGCTTCCGCTAGCTGGTTCGTAGAAAAAAAAATCTAATTTGTAAACTTGGGGCAATCCACTATACTTGGTATAAGGATGCGGGACTCTATGGCGGTGATTTGGGCCAAGTATCCTATTGTGCAAACTAAGAATAGTTCCTTGGCCCGCATGGTGCGAATAAATATTAATGCAGTGAGTTGTTACACTTCTCGGTTTTGAAGCAGTTATTCAAATAAATTATTTAAATATTCCTCTAGAAATATTAAAAGTTCAGTTTTTAAAGACTCTGTGAAGATTTAGTTAGGAATTATATTTTTTAATCCGCTTTTATTTATTTTTTATGTATAATATTATATACCAGCTTCACACTGTATGTAACATTTAGTACGGTAGGCAGAGGAAACGGAGAACGGAGTATCTTAATACTAGATTAAGATACTCCGTTCTCCACTTTCCGCCGAATTTCAAACGTTGCGTGTTGAGTGTAGGAAATGAAAATATTAATAATAATAATTTATTTTCCTAAGTGGCATAACGTCGCGTTCGCATTGATAATATTTTAAACGATTTAATAAAGACTATGTAGTAAGTCTTATTATGAAAAGTGAACTCATTGGGCAATAAATGTCATTGTCACCTACATTTTTGATTTATTGATTGATTGATTTTTTGTATGCCGTTAACGCTAATAGAAATAATATATATTTAAAAAAGCCTTTAAAAATATTAGCTTATACTAATGTTTATTTGTAAATATTCAGATAAAAAATTTCTTTCTATATGTTATTATTTAGACATTTATCGTATCTAACATACAATAAATGTCTAATAATATTTCTGTTTTTGCTTTATAGAAATATATAGATAATTAATATAATAATAATATAGAGGCCGGTCGTGGCGCAGCGGCACGAGGTGTGACTGCAAAACTGACTGGTTGTGGGTTCGATCCCCACTCGAGGAGATGAAATATTTACTTAAATTTATATTTCCATTTCTTCGCTCTGGTGCCGAGGTTAAGCGCGGCGTTGAGTCCTGCCACTCAACACGCAATGCCTCCAGAATTCGGCAGAAAGTGGGGAACGGAGTGTCTTAAAATTAGGTTCCCTCTGCCTACCCTGCTGTGTGCGGGATATAGCGTGAAGCTATTTTTTTAATTTTTTTTTAATAATAATTATAAAACAAGTAAATATTTATGACAGTGAGCCATTGTATAATAAACAGAGCACAGAGTTTATTAAGTGACAGATGTGTTATATCAGTTTTATGCTGTACCTACCCCTTAAATAGCAGAGTAGAGAAAGATAAAAATACCGATAAAGAGAAGTAACAAGACATTATATCCTCCGAAACTCCGTAACTCAACGCCGCGCATTTTTCATACTAGCGGAAATAAAATATTCTCTGATTGGGATTTAAACCTACAACACTATCAGACGCTATCGCTTTGTATGATTATAGAAAACAATATAAAATCTGAACTTAATCGACTATTACCTTAAAAGGCGATTGTAGTAATCCGATTCACCTAAAGTCAAACCAATAAAACTTGTATTAACACATCTGCGTTGAATTGTATTAAAATTTTTTGTCAGCTACTTACAAAGATTTATCCTTAACATAAAAATGGAGACACGTAGAGTTTATGGCAATTTTGTAACGAATACCCATTTTAAAAATCACTGTGATGGTTGTGGGTTCGAGTCCCAATCTCAGTAATATTAATACTTGTAACTATCGGGTTTCAACCCATCATATATTTATCATTATATATTTCATACTTCTGTATAAATTAGGTATAACTTTCATATATTTTTTGTATAAATAAAATAGAAAAGTCGTGTGTGCTAAGACAAAATGCGTTATTGGTTTCCGTTACCTAGGTTACAATAAAATGAGTAAAAATAGAAAACTAAGGAAACGAACGATATTTAGATAAAGATATTCTTTTAGAGACCAGTCGTGGTACAACGCGACACTGTAAACGCGACAGGTTGCGATTCGATTCCCAATCGAGGAAATAAAATATTTAATATTTTTATTTCTCCGCTCTGGTGTCGAGGCAAAGCTCGGCGTTGACCTAAGCCACTCAATATACAATGCCTCCCAAATACATTAACTTTGGGTCATTTTAAAGTCACAATTTTCACATATTCCTTTATAATATAATCTTATGTATTTATTATGTATCTTTGAATTATAGTATAGTAGCCATAGGTATAGTAAGTATTCCATCCGTAGTAAACTTTTCCCGTTATTTGCGAATGTCACTGCTATTGGTTCTCGGTAATGCGCTACTTATACGTTTTTGACGTAATTTCCATAGTATCGGGTTTTCTGTGTTATTTATGGTTTCATTGAGAAATTTAAATACACATAGTACCTACTTTTATATATTTATTATTTAGAATTAATTGAATATTAATCATAATAATGTATCGCGATAAATATTTTAAAATAAAAATAAATCAGCTTCACGCTGTATCCCGCACACAGCAGGGTAGGCAGAAGGAACTCAGTGTTAAGACACTCCGTTCCCCACTTTCTGCCGAATTCTGGAGGCATTGCGTGTTAAGTGGCAGAACTTAACGCCGCGTTTTGCCTCAACATCAGAGCCAAGAAATGGAAATATAAATTTAAATAAATATTTCATCTCCTCGAGTAGGGATCGAACTCACAACCAGTCGATTTTACAGTCACACATTGTGCCCCTGCGCCACGACTGGGCTCGTGCTATTTTAAAATAAGTTAATAAAATACATTAAGGCCATCAATATATGGTGCAGTGATAGATACAATACGCATGGTTCTATTCCCACTTGAGGAAATATATAAATTATTTCACTAAGTTGGTGGAAAGTGAAAATGTCTGGACACTAAGTTTTCTCCGCTTTAACTGCTATTATACGGGAAAAAGCTCGAATTTCAATATTACAATATGTATATGATTTTTCATATTTTTTTAAACTAAAAATACCCGAATTAAAGTATTGAGAACGCATATTGACTACGCACGTAAAAATCCTAAGTACGTACTAATAAATTAACCTTACGACAGATGCTTTATAATTTATCTTTTCTTCGAATAAAATCGGCAAAAGTACCATTTCCGGTCTTTAAGGGCTACCAACATACAAACTGAATGAGGCAATAAAGTATCAATAAACGCCTACTACACCTGGTCACTGAGTCTTTATAATGTATGAATGATTACGATGTTTTCAAGTTTAATGAACAATTTGCTACAGATGCTTTATTTTTTTTATTGTTGTTAAGTTTTTTTTTAATTTGGACGACATATTAACAAAAAAAAAGTAGGAATCATAAATATGTTTTATGTGTATAAATTATGTAAAAAAATTATGTCAAACATTACACTACAAACGTCAACACGCAATGTCTCCAATTCGGGCAGAAAGCGAAGAACGCAGTGTCTTGACACTACACTCTATTTACCTTGCTGTGCAGAATAATCGTGAAGCTGTAACACTAGTTTATTGTTTTTTATTATATTTACCGTACAAATAAAAATGTATATTGTTTTCAAGATAAACTAAAAAAAATATAATACGACATTTTACAAACATATATAATCATAGGAAGTCTCTTTCTATGTCACTCTCATCATTAAGAAAAAGTTAATTAATACGGTACAACATAGCAAATATACGCAAGGACTCTCTTATGATTTACTATTATACAATCTACCCACCGTTTTATCTCCAATCAATGTGTAAAAGTATACGGGCGCAAGATTGGCTTAGAAAAAAACATCGGCGCACGCGCACCCGCCGGGTGGTCCCGCACGTGGCCCCGTATTGATGAGTATCGACGTCTTATCGATAAGTGAGGAAGACTTAGAAAAATCGATGTTTTGTCTATTTTACGTTTTGGTAAAATGATACATATGTACATAAGTAATATAGTGGTAAATTTAAGATTGCTCTCAATAATCTTTATTTTTGATAAATATTTAAAACAGGAAAGCGGAGGGTTTGATCACTAGGTTCTCTTTTGTAGATAAAGCTTTTTAAGAAGCCTGTAAAATAGATAAATTAAACTCTCTAATAAATACCTATAACACATTTTTGTAATGCTTACGAATGATGTTACATTCTCTTAGGCACTTTATTAAGGAAACAATAATAGTTATTTACGTTATTAATCTAGCATAAGTAGGTTCCTAATAATAACTCGGCGGAAAGAGGGGGAACAGAAAACTTAACACTAGGTTCCCTCTAACTACCCTACCGTAAGCGGGTTTAATTTTAAGTTCTTAATAAATGTATGTTTAAATATTAAAGGATATTAATTGTTTTGTTACAGATACCTTCAAACAGCCTGGGGCATATTTCTTGTTGGATAGGTGTTCAAAATCATATTAATGGTAAGAAATCATATTAACATATCTATAAATCAAATATTAAATAAGTAAAAATATAAAAGTAACAACTTTCCAAAATAATTTCCGGAAACACAAAAGAGACGCGCATTTAAAATTTCCCACTTGACCAGTTTCACAAACTACCGGCCTAACTATATTATATATGGTATATATGTATAGGTATATGTATGTTACACCACCATAAGCCTATGAACTAGCCCAATGCCGGAATAAAACCGAGAGAAATTCGTATATACGTATTTTGTCTGCAGGCTGACAGGGGTGGACGTCGCATGAATTTTCAAATAATCAGACGTACTCTGCATCTATGTAATAAAAGAGGGCCGGGCCACTATGACAATTCAATTTTATAACGATATTTGCCCGGGAAGAGGATTGAGTTTTTTATTTTTTTTTTTTGTCTTTTTTTTTTGCTTTTTATAACAACGTCTCTTAATTATTAACGATTATTTGCTTTTTTGTATATAATCTGTTTGCATAACTGACACTAGATGTCAACGTGTGTGTTTTTTTAAAATTATAGCGGTTATTTATTATCTGTGCAAAACGAAAACTGAACTAAATACATTAAAAAAATATACCTATAGTAAGTTTAAAGCGTATTGACACCTAATCCATACTAGATATATATAAAATTTTCGGGCCATTTACAAAGCATAATTTGCAAACAGGTTTGAAATACGATCGTAAAGCTATAAAGCGGAACATTAATCAACGCAGTTTTGTATATCGAACGCCAAAAGCGATGTTATCTCCTATCAATGTGAAGCCGTTACGTGGATTCGAAACGGGTGTTTCGTGAAAGGAAATATGGATTTTCTTGAACTGAAAATTTTAACGTGTATGGCTATTGTTCGATATGATCGTGGTATTGAGGAGTGTCTGTCTGTACACGGAGTATAGGTTCATTCTTTGTTTTAACGTTGCTTGGTTATCATATAACAGAATGATTCGTAAAGTAATATAAATAGCTTTTCTTGACGTTTTTATTATTTTTCTGTTTAACATAAAAAAAAACATAATAAGTAATAACTAACGTTATATGAAATCCTAAGCAGAATAGAAATATAAGAGTATGATGAGAAAATAAAAATTAGAAATTCCTACACCGCTCGAAAGGAGAGGATTCCTAGAGAAAAAAAGAAAAAAAAATATCTCTATGAAAAAAAAATTAGTCAATCAACGAAATACGATGACGAGTATGATGAACTCCAAAAATTTTAGATTAAAAATCTTTTGTTCGAATTTCAACAGTTCGAAGCTTCTATTTTCAATCATAATGAATATTGCCCGATAATATATTATTTCACTTTGTTTAGTTTAACACTGTGTCCTGCATGTAGGATGATAAACAGAGGGAGTCTAGTGTTAAGACACTCCGCTCTCCACTTTCCGCCGAACTCAAATCGCATTGTGTGTTCAATGGCGAAGCTCAACACCGCTTCACTTTCACTTTTTTATAATATTATTAGTTATTTTATAAATAACTATTTTACATAAAATAATATAGTGCCACAGCTATATTTGACACATTCTAAATATAAATTAAACTCTAAATTGTTTTTTTTTCTGCTGCCTATTAGAAAAATTTAAATTTTCCCTGACAAACTAAATGCAGGGGAAACTCACTCTATGTCCAACTTTTTCCCGATAAGAGTGACGTATTCATATGAGTCGTACAATCAATGAATAGGTCGAAAAATGCTTTCTATGTTGGTTCGTATACATGTATGGATGAGTATATTAGAAAGATTGTATATAAGAGATTTTCGAAGGACACTTTTACTATGCTTTATGAAAAAATAATTCTTATAATAATTTCTAATTATATTTACAGTTTTAAAAAACATTTGTGGCCAGTAGTGGCGCAGCGGCACAAGGTGTGACTGTAAAACCGACTTGGACTTGGTTGTGGGTTCGATTCCCACTCGAGGAGATGAAATATTTACTTAAATTTATATTTCCATTTCTTCGCTCTGGTTGCCACTCAACACGCAATGCCTCCAGAATTCGGCAGAAAGTGGGGAACGGAGTGTCTTAACACTAGGTTCCCTCTGCCTACCCTGCTGTGTGCGGGATACAGCGTGAAGCTTATTTTGATTTAAAAAACATACGACTGTTGAGTAATGCATTAAATTCAACACGCTAAAATGACAAAGTTTAATCAGAATAGTGATAGACATTTTCCTTTGTTCCGCAAAACATTATAAATGTTAAAATCGTTGTTAAAATCGTTACTTTCTATACCATACAATTTTATCGGACCTAACTAACTACAGTACGTTTTTCATTAGCAAGATAAAAATTTCCTAGATGAAGCAGATGATTTTCATTATAGACAAAAACACATCATATGGAGAGAAGGCCAACCCCCCTTTTAACCCTACCGTAGACAGGTTGAAAAGAGAGCCTCTATTGCTATACAATATTGCAATGCAATACTTTATCTGCAACGATTCAAAACGCTGGAATTGATAATATACTAAGAAATTATTAATTAAATTTCACCCTGAATATATATATTATTATTATTTATTATATATTATAATAAATAATTAATCACTATTTAAAATTTCTATAGGTACAGCTTACGTATAGAATTTTTATAATTTATTTTTGTAAAAATAATGCATCAGGCACACAGCTTCTCGTGATTGCGCTAATCAATATAAGTATGTATATAAGCACTCATTCAGACGCTATAATTCCTTTAATAAAAATACAGAGAGCCAGTAAAGGGGGAAGGGGGGCGCAATGGGCTTCGGAAAATTCACCCGGTGAATGGAAAACGCGGCAATAGACAAACAGGCGCTGACCCCGCGCCCTCCCCGCGCTCCCCCCCACCCCACCTAACGTGCATTTTGAAATAAGGCCCCCGATGGGAGGCATTTTTAACCGATGTTTAAAAGGGATATTATTGACCCTTTGCTGTGAAACTTTTCTTATTATTTGTATGCGCGTACCGATTTAAAATATCGCGCTAGTGAATCGTGTTCTCCATTTTTTTTATATATTTACAATAATTCCAGAGAGATTTAAAAAAAAAGATAACTAGTTTAGTTTGTTTTATAGATTCTATTTCGGACGTAACGGACCAGCGACATGGGCATCAATTAGCAGTGTCACATCCACACGCGTCCGCAACAAGCGCCGGCAATTTGTATATAATTTACACAAATACAGTCCGTATTAATTAAATCCAGGGGCCACAATAGCTTGCACAGATTTGACAGACTTATCCAATCTTAGCGTTAGCGGGTACGCACTAGGTTGTAAATCTAGTCGACGCGAAATGGCTGACCGACTCCATCCCCCCCACCCCCCATATCTATGCTATGGCTGCAAAAGTGTGCGCCATAAATTTTATACAAGCCCCGGTGTACGGTAAAACTGGTGTTCGTTCGTTTGTGTGCATGTGTGTGTGCGAAAATTCGTGTTGCCGTAAGAGGAGTGGACATCGCCCGTTTCGCTTTGTATTCCTGCCCTAGGAAATGGTATTATACTGGTTGGCTAATCTAAATAAATCGGCAACATTGACGTGAGCTTAGTTAGAAGATAATTAAAGAGATCGTGGATGTCTGTATCAGGTGTTAATGTATTTTGTGGTTTGTCCATCTAAAGACACCAACTGTGTGACAGTGATATGTTTAAATTTTAGACAGAATTTATGTTATACGTATGTACAAGAAAATAAAATATTCCGTACAAAAAACTATAAGTAAATAATTCGTTGTATTTTGGATCAACTCGTCTGATACCGAAAGCGACCGGCTCGAACAAAGCATGTTTTGTCTTTTTTCTTAGTTGTGAAGTAAACGGCTTCCTTTCATGTAACGTTCCATTCGGTCGGTTCAGGACGCTGAAAGAAGTGTGAACCGGGCCGTGAGCGGCGCCAGTCAGGTGTGCCTAACACGGAGACCGATGGACTTGTCTACTTAGTCTGCTCCTGTCACTAATAATACGCTCTTTTTATTTTACCAACCCGTAGGCTCTGCGGCGCTCCCGACAACGTCCCGGCCAATCAACGTCTACCTATACCGGCATTTGTTCCACCCAAAAATATACATACCCATGTATACAGATATTTTGTTCGCATGCGAAAAAAAAAACGAAAATATTCAGTATTTTTGGTCGAACAAGGACTATTAAAAACAGGGTTCGGGGCTAGATGTCACGCAACGTGAAACACACGCACACAGACGCACCTTATTAAGGACGTATTGGTTACGCACTTATATTTTGCCCGTAAATGTAGCTAAAGCGGAGAGTGGTGCACAAAAACGCATCTTCCCCCTTTCCCACCCCAGCGGCCGGCGGGCGAACGAATACATTCGACTAGCCCATTTGCAATATCGTATTGTGTGAGTGTCTGTCTATACGAGTCGCGGCGCGCGTGTGGGTGAACGCACACAGCCGCGGGCTTAGCTTAGCCTGTGCGTAGTTTTACGTACCTACGTGTACTGTGGAGATACGCGGTATTGGTTTTCTGTACTGAGCTTTAACAAATTTCAAATTCACAAAATCGTGATTGGTCGGTATTTTGTTTGAACAAGCGGACGCACCGGGAGCGGTGTGACCCGAAATACGATAGATAATTCGTTTAGCTGTAAAATGATGAGTTTTATCTGATTTTGTTTACGCGATCGCGTAATTGCGACGCATTGGTCCGTCTGTGTCGTAGTGACCAAACAAACGGTAATTGCTAATGCGACAAATAATAATAGATATATTTATAATGTGATAGTGCACAATCTGTTTATTAGATACCGTGAATTGGTTAACGAAAATTACCTTTTATAATACTAATCCTAGGACAACCGATTTCGACTTATATTGGCATTATGTATTTTTTTTAGTTTCACTCTGTATCCTGCACTTAGCAGGGTAGGCAGAGGTAGAGAGGAGCTACTGTTAAAATACTCAGTTCCTCATTTTAAAGTGATTTTGGAGACACTGTGTGTTGATTAGTGAAACTCAACGCCGTGCTTTGCCTCGAGATCAGAGCTAAGAAATAAAAATATTTTGTTCTATGGGCTGGTAATCGAACCTACAACTCGACGTTTTTACAGTCACACGCTTGTGTCCCTGGACCACGACTCACCTCTAGCACTATATTTATAATATTGAACAAACCTGAAAAAACATGTTTTTAAAATAATTCTACCAAAAATTCAAACGTTTCTTAACAAATAAGACAAATAAATAATAATAGTTTACCATCCACGCGGAACCCCTTGAATTCCATCAGTAAACAAATTCGGTGATCATCACAAATTATCGATAGTAATGAAGCAATTATAATAGGGACACACGCGCCACTAGCTATCAATAACCGGAAGACAGACGCTCTAATGGCCACCTAAGAGGCCAAATATCAATTTTTAATAAACTATTCGTGCGTGAGACGTCACTCTGGTTCCGGAAGTGGGCTACAAAAACTTAAAACTAATCAACTCAAAGAAATTGGAACTTATCTTGTTTCTGTTCCACGCCAGCATGACGGGGTCAATTTCAATATTGGGACTGGCTTCCTTCAAAGTTCAAGACATTGTTTAATTGGAAAGGGCATTGTGGTAACTGATAAGTTTACATTCTATATTGATGTTCCCTTTAATATATCCTCTAAGGGTTTCAGCAGAAGAGCTATTCTTCTAATGTCTTCGAAGAAATTTAACAATAGACTTGTAAGAAAATCGCCAAGTCACTATACACATGGGCGCAACGCATAAAGCATATGGTGTTAGGGAAGTGATATCCAATAGTAATTTTAATTAATGAAATGTATAACCCCTAAAGATAAATTGAAATGAAAGTATTATTTTAGATTAGTATTATTATAAGGTGTGATAATATTAAACTAATTTTCTATTTTAGTTAGTTAGTATTTCGTGTATGTAAATAAAACTATTGAAACTGCAGCTAAAATTAACTACGACTTTTGAGAAATTTCTAATATACCCGTAAAAGTCCAGTAAGACAAATTTGGAAATTATATTCCTTTTAAAAAATTAAAATAAAATAATTTAAAAACAACAAGCATATTTAAAACTCGATAAATCTTTATTCCGTTTTCCCGTAAACCTTATATTTTGACTTGTCCGTTTACACATAAGGGCCGTTTATATACATGAAAATCAATAATTTAAGTTTATTTTAGTTTCGATGATACAAGCGACCGTAACTATAGAAAAGAAATGTGTTTCTATATCGCAAATAGAAATACAAATTTTATTCCTACACCATATATCTATTCACAAAAACCTCTTAAGATGACTAAAAAAACCATTAATATAACATTTTTAATATATAGCACCACAACAAAAAAATATTAGATTGCCATAAAAAATATAAAAACAATATTTATATCAGGGAACCTTTCTTTCACAAGCAATTAAGTAAAGGAACAGTGGTCACTGACAGATGTGAAGCGACCGGTACTGCGCCCGCTACGGTACGTCACGCGACAGCTTGCTTGTCCGTTTGTCATTATGCTAAAACTAAAGTAAAAGTAATATTAATATGGTGTGTGTTATCTTTATTTGAATTTAAATAATAAAACTTATAACTGTTGTTTGTTATGTTTTATTATTTCATATACTTTCGGCATGAATATTTTTATTTGAAGTGTACACGAGTAACCACTAGTACCAAAAAGCCTCCTACTTTATTTAGTGTCTGTGAAAAAAAAACTGTGTAAAATAATAAAACAATAAATATATTTTAATGCGTAATACGTACATATAAAAGGAATTCAAAATGAGAAATTCATAGTAAACTTTAATAAAAAGACGAGACAGATGATGTCGAAATCAGAATTCTGAATATGTAAGGAAAATTGTAAATCACAATTATATTTTACAAGTATTTTATTTTTTTATTTTTTATCAATCCGCATTACACATAACTCGCGTAACTGCTAACATAAAAAAAATTCTAAATCAAAATTATTATATTCTTTAAGTTTTTTTTAATTATTTTTTATCATTTCGCATTATTACTTAACGCATGTAACAGCTAAAATACACGCACGCTCAATCCGCTTAGTAGATTCTATCTGTCCGACAAAGAGAATCGTATACTAATCCTCTCGTATACTAATCTGCGAATAGTTTATCTGAGCTTATTTTATCAGTTATTTTTTTATTGCTAAATATGTACATATAGTCTAAAATTTACAAATTTAACTGTGTTATACAAAAAGTAACACCAGACATCGTCTAAGATTAACAAAAAATTAGATTTCTATATCCAAAGTGATATCGTATCAAATTTCAATTTACATCTAGTATATTCGTACGAATTTCAATTAAGTATTATTGTTAATTTTTTTTTAAATAAAATAACAATTGCCGTAGATGAGGCTGTCCCATGGGAATATTGGCCTAGTAAAACAATAGCGTTGAGACAAAGCGTGACCTGTTTGCTCTCAAGACTCGCCCGTGAGGCTTAAACAATGGTCCTTACCAAGCCACAAAGGAAATAAAGCTGGAAGAAATCGCGCAAGACAAAACGACCCATCCAGATATAATATTCATGTTTGCTCAAACGCTTTGCAAGGGTTAATTGATACTGTTCTTGAGTTTTAAAGTTCTTTCATTTTTTTTTTCTTTTGTAACTTTTTTTTAATGGAACTATCTAGCTACACGTGGTATTCCCGAGGATATTGAAATGTTAAAGAAAAACTATTAGTTTAATTTTAATTGTATACAATAATTCATGAATCTTAAATTTTATAAATATTTATACTAATTTGTTCTAAATAAATTATTACCGAAATTTGATAACAGCCTAATAATAGCAATTGTTCCTAAACATTTCCTTCCTCAGTTCGTCAATTCCGAAAGCCTTTTTCCTCAACCCGTCAATGGGCTGACATCCTGACCATAGTTCTCACAATCAAAAAAAGATTTGTCACTTAAGTTGTAAGTCCGGAAGAAGCGGTTCCCAGGCGGTGGGCAGCAACCGATTATCACCCTTAGTATCGCTTACAACCGCTGGATGACCCTCGAGAGGGAGCGATCGGATACTCTTACATTGTCTTTTTTATAAAAAAAAAAAAACTAAAAAATAGGCAAACGGAAATATAGCATTTAACAAAATATTTAAGAAACTATTTAAAAGAGATAAGCATTTTTAAATGTAGCAAAAATTAGCTACAAAATGTGCTGACAGAATAAGATATTATACTTTTCTAAACTTTTTAATTCTATGTCTAATATTTAATATGTGTAAAATTATGCATTATCAAAATTTATAATATTAAACATGATAGAGCGCGAAAACTTCGATTATCCGAACACTGCGCAGACGCATCGGGCAAGCAGGAAGGAAGTGTAAGGCGAGCGCGTGAGAAGGACGCCACAGTCGTGAGAATCACTTGCTACTTGGGGTGTGTTTAACTTATTTGTAAATTGATACAATATTCAACAAAAGCCAGCGGTTAGGCACAACCACTGTGTCTTGACTAGATATATATTAACTTCTCAAGCATATTCACTGGGAAACAAAAGAAACGTCCTTTTGAAATACGATGTCTATTCAAGATAGTGAATGGGTCGCTGCGTTATTGTCTTTCGCATTAGATTATTTTCTTCTCTGATTTTTATTGTAACTTACTACTGTGTTGTTTTTCATTTTTTATTTAATTAATTAAGAATTTAAAAATATATGTTCTTGGATTTAGTTTTTCAAAAAGAAAGAAAATATTTTATTAATTTATTGTGTCGTGGTAACATGACTCTCGCGTCCGATGTACATTTAAGCATCATAAGATATCATCTCGTTATATCAATCTGATATGAGTCAGACATAACGAGTTCAATAAAAAAAAGATCACCGCCAATCGTTCCGTGCTAAAGATCAGGGTGCGTCGACCTTCAAGTATGGATCAAGATATAAGATAACAGCGAAATTTATGAAAATATTTAAAATTTCCTATAATTTTTATTTAATATGCAATATAAGTACTTACCATTTAGTCTGCCCATTATCTCTATCTTACCAAATACTTGAAAAATCCGTAAGGAAGTATCGGGAATGGAAGACATTAGCGTTGAAGTTTCCAATCGGGACAATCTTCTTATCTGGAATACAAAGGATGATATGATAAAATATAATTATAGACAGATAAAATAAACAAAAATCTTATTATTTTTTTAAATTCACCATAATTTTAACGCGTGCTCGTCTACATTGAGCCGGAGTCACCCAGCGCGACCAACGGAGTCACCGGAAGGAATCAGGGGCTCGGGACAATCTCGGCGTCCGGTGTCGGGCTTCCGGCAAGGCGTGACGTTCCGCTCGGACCTGCGCACGCGTTCGTTAATTAGGTGTGTGGTATATGGCTCTTGCACCTGTAGAGGGAAAATATACATTATTTGTATGATTGTATGACGATAATATCTTTATTTTATTGTATTCCGGAAGTAGACTTAATATATTTTTATTTCATTACATATTAAATAATTAATAACAAAAGAAATACAGAAAAATTGTATTTTAAAGAACTAATATATTGATAGTCTTACTTACGTTTTTTATATAGAAAAAATTTAGGAAATTATGAAGTCCTTCCATATTTTTTTTTTCAAATATGTAAAATAATAATTAATAGTAAACACAATACACGTCAAATTTCTACACAAAATGAGGCAAGTGCAACGGTCACCTTCTTTATAAAGGAAGGCAGGATATTTTTGCCGCGTCGCATAAGAATGAGCTCCCGCTAAGTTTCAATTAGGAAGACGCGGGAGTGAACACCAAAAATACCTGTATTATATTTACAATGCACATAATATTTGTTTATTTACCATATTAATTTATTGTGGCCGCCGTGGCGCAGTGGCTCAGGCGTGTGACTGTAAACGGGACGGTTGTGGATTCGGTTCCTAGTCGGGGAAATGAATTATATATGTTTTAATATTTTTAGTTCTTTGTTCTGCTAACAAGGCAAAGCGCGGCGTTGAGATTTATCATTCAACACGCAATGCCTCGAATTTTTGCGGAAAACCCCTCTGCCTATCCTGCTATATGTGGGATAAAGCGTGAAAACTGAAATATATATATTAAAACTTATTTAAAAAAAATTGAACGTAGCGGGACTAGAAACCGCGCCTCCTGGAAACCGACCAGGCGTTCTGACTACTAAGCTATACGTTCAAATTTTTATACAATTTCTAAATAAATATTTTTCTTTCCTAAGTGTACACACTTTAAAAATGTAAAAAAATATATTATATTATTTATGTACAGTATAATCACATTTCCTAATGCCTATTAATAGTAGTATTAGAATCTATAAAAAGGCTAGGCTGTCTAAGTTTCGAGATGAGCTATTTTTAAAATAGTATAGTGTAATGGAGTCCTTATTGTTTTGTCTTGTTATCTGTCCATAGTCATCCGACAGTCTAGTGGTACAATTTCAGCTTAGTACTTTTCAATCTAAATATTTTATATAGTTCGATTATTTGAAAAATTGTTGTTTTTTTATCTATTTCCTGTTTCGTTTTATTTATTTATACTTTACTAGACATATGAGGAGATCAATCACAGTGTGTCACAGTGTCTGATTTTATAAGCGATTGTAATATAATATGTTCGTTATACACTCAGGGAAATGGATTATATTAATTAATAAGAACGAGGCCGGCGTTGAGTTCCGCCACTTAACAAAAAATGCCTCGAATTTAGACGGAGAGCAGAGAGTAGTGGTCCTTAACTTTAGGGTGTCTTTGCTCAACTTACTATGTGGTAAAGCGTGAAGCCGTAGCTAGAACTGTAGACATATTCCATGAAGTTTTAGTAAATTCTACTTTTATATATGAAATTATAAAACCAGATTCTAAAAGAAGAGTTTGTAGTACTTTTTTCTTTTAATACTTTTCTTTGTAATGTAAACCGTAAACTTGATTATGCATTTAAAGCATTGTTCTTCCTGAGACCCCTTATGCACTGTTTTTCTTTGTCTTGACGAAGAGATTTCCGTTTTAGGAGTAGCTTTTAAAATTTTCTTATGAAGACTAAATTACAGTGAAACTCTACCGTGTCGGCGGTTTATACGTTTTTTATTTTTCTTTATATAGAAATATTTTTTTTATTAAATACACGGCACGGATCTTCTATGAATAAAAAAAAATAGCTTTACATTGTATCCCGCACACAGCAAGGTAGGTAGAGGTAACCTGGGAACCCATAATAACTCCATTCTCATTAAAACACTTCCAATCCCCCACTTTATGTCCAATTCTACAAGCATTGCGTGTTGAGTGGCGGAACTCAACGCCGCTATTTCTAATAATTTTATTTATTAATTAATTATAGCCAATACTCAATAGGCTTATATGGCATATACCTATAATATACATAATAATTAAAAAATAAATAAAAAAAAAATTCTAAACATAGTATATGTAAATACGCCTAGTCGACAGCCAGGGATCGTAATTGCTTTCCTTACATAATTATAATTGGCGCGAAAAGTGTGCGCATTAATTATTCATTAATCTACACTCACCCCTCATTTGGCTGGCTTGAGATACGCCGGTTAAACTGATGAGTGCACCACTATTTTTTTGTCTCAATTTATTATTGATTTCTTATAAATTATGAGTTTTTTTTTTTGTTTTTTTTTTACTTCTCCGTTCTATGGAGTGTTTTGAGGAAGAATGTAGAGTTTGTGGATCTAGGTGCTCCGTTATCTTTGGTTATCCATTGGTGAAACTAGAAAAAATTATGGATTTTTCTTAAAAGAAGCCTTCAATCGTTAGTAGTTCTTACATAATTGTAAATTTTCTCAATAGATAACAGCCATTTGAAAAATCATGTTTTCTAATGGTTCTTATATTATTATAATATGTTAGGAAGCTCTTAGATGTATAAATTTTATATACAGATTGTCAATGCAAAAATCGTAATCACCTGCTTTTCCATGCAATTTTTCTTTAATAAAAAGCTAACATACGCTGTTAATGAATTAACATAATAAGAACTGTCATACTAGAAGATTTTATATATGTTTAGTTACGTAGCAGTGGACGGAGGCTTGTTAAAATTTTTTTTATCACCTGAAGGTGTGAAAATAATTCAATTATAATTCAACAGCCACATGAATAAAGATAGGTTTCACTAAGCTATGTTAACATTGAAGTTGAGGACGGAAACACTTGACCACCCCCCGCTCTTACAGCCTGGCCCCATGAAAACTGTTTTTTTTAGAAACTTAAAAAGAAAAGGAAATCACGCCTCAGCATTTACACTTTTAGAAAAAAGTCTCGAGTTTTTTTTTGTACGTTCAGAAAAAAAATTGTAGCTACGGGTTACATAAGAAAATTATTCAGCTGTATAACGTTTCATTTAATTTTTCTTACATCATTATCATAATTATATGAAAATCACATCTTTCAAATGGCAATATGTTTATTAATACATATTATTTAAAGATTCATAAAAAAAAATAGTTTAAACACAAAAAAAAATGATTTCACACTTAACTATAACATAAACTAACAAGTTAACTAAATTTTCAAATGAAATTACAGTAAAATAAGCGAAAAACGCGAGACTTTTTAGATCCCGAACGCGTGTATAGCCTTTTACTTGCGCAACCAGCGTAAAGAAGAAAGCTAGTAGCTAGTACTACAAAAGGCTCTCGAGGTGCGTGAAAGGGCAGACAATGTCATGTATCAAGTTCAGCCGAGGTTAGCCAACTGTGCGACTACACTCAGCAAAAAAGATGTTTCTCATTTTACCTCAAAGACCTGAGCTAGTAAGAAATAGGGTTTTGCTCTATTTTACTTGTTTGAACCACTTTTCTGTATTAGTTTATATTGTTTTTTTTTTAAGTTGGTACGTTTTATGGTTATTAATATTTTGTGGTTAATTTTGGCTGTTATTATTAAAATGGCGTATGTTTCCTTAGTTATTTATATAGTTTCACAAATATTTATAAATACTGAAACATATAAAAGTAATATTATAATTTTTGTAGTTAAATAATCTTCATAAATTTTCTATAAATAGTTTTATGCATTTAATATGTATTACAATAATTCATATTTTTTCTAATTTTTTTTCCGTCCGTCAAAACGTATTCTAATAGCCTATGAATATTGTTTTTATTTTCTGTTTATTACTTAATACAAAAATCTTTTAAAAAATTCTAATACAAACTAAAAATATTTATTCTAATTTAAATTAAAATATTGTAGCCAACTGTACCTAAAGATACTCACGTCGAGGCAAGATCCAGAAAGATGAGGTAAACAATACTAGTGGAATACGATATAAGCCAGATTAATTAGAGCGGTTTAAACCCACCTCATGGACTTGAGAGAACTAAGTGTTGTGTTACTTACATTTTTATAATTAAAAGCATTTTCGTATTTTTTTTTGTTGTAAAACTAGTTTGCGTATTGTAATAATATGTGAGGATATCATGTTCTTGTAAGAGATTTTCGTTTATGTTTTTTTTTGTTGAATGTCCAAATGTTGTTTAGTTTTTTTATTACCTGCTATAGATGCTGTATCTTATATACAGGTAGGTAGGCAGGGGGAACGTAGTGTAAAGTCACTCCGTTCCCTATTTTTCGCTGAATTATAGAGACACTGCGTGTTGCTCGACACTAGTGCGAAGAAATTAAAATACTCATATTAAATATTTCATTTCCTCGAATAACAATCGAACCCACAATCTATTGCGCTTGCAGTCACGCTTGTGCCACTGCGCCACGACTGGCCTCTGTTGTTGAGTTAGATATAAGACAAAATTCGTACAGCCAATATTCAGTATATTAATCGTTTATTATATAACTAAATTTAAAATCTCATCATCAAAATAAACCTTGTACTACAAGATGGACTATAAAAGAATCCTCCTATCGTATAAAAAACAAAGCTAAAAAGGAAACTACAGTTAGTGCTCTCTCAATCTTTCGTATTACACGGAGATGCGTAATTAGCGGACTGCATCTAGATATTAAGACATGCTTAAACGAACGAACGAAGGGAAGTCAACCACAGTCGGATCGGTATATCGGTGTTCGCCGTCCCTCTCCCCCATTATTTTTTCTTCCACTAAAGTCTAGGCAGACTTGGGGGGATGTCTTACCCCTTTTGGGGGGTACTTGAAACCCTTATCTATTGTAAGTTTGTACAGCGTAGTGGATCGTAGGGGACCCCTTTGCTGATGCATCTTGAGTCGCATGTAGCTGTCGAAATTAAAGATGCACCCGGATTTTTTTAAAAATACGCTGGTTTATTTTTTATTTCGTACGAAAATTAATGGGTTGGTGTTTTATTAAAACGAGTAATTAAGGCAAATTGGTAATACTTAACACCAGCAATTATTTATTGAATCATCAATTCATACATATTTTTAATATTTCATAAGGTACAAATCGTTCCATTGCTTTATAATATCTATATAGAAAATTCAATATAAAAATTATATATTTTTAAATACAAACAAACTTTCATACCACACAAAAACACATTATACTTATTATAATTTTTTTTTTTTAAAAAAACCGGACATTTATAACGCATTCGCATTTCGCGCATCAACTGCAACCTGCTACTTACGCGTATGCAAGTTGAGATTATTTTTTTTACTTCCCCCTGGCCTGTCTGGTCTCTCGTTTCTGCCGCCTTCAAAGCCACAATGCCGTGCCGTTGGACGTAATAGCTGTCTTCGATTTTTTTGGTAACGTTTCTATGATTACCTTTAAAGTCTTTTGAAGAATTTGGCAATTAGAGGGGTGTTTATGTCGTTTTTTTTAAAATTGTTTGTTTTGTGATTGTCTCCTTATTTCTGGAGGTTATATTATGTTATAAATATCTTCTTTTGAATATATATATATTTTTTAAAACCAGGTTTAAGTACTGAATTTGCCACACGTTATAACAATATCTATTTCTCTCTCTCTCTCTCTTTCTGGCTATCCCGCTAGAGACACATCGTGAAGCTATAACAACAATCAAAATCAAATAATAATAGACCATCTATTTCCCAACTTTCATTACAATTGTATAAAATATTCACACAAAGCTCAAAAATCATAAAATCAAATTTACCAATTAACGTCAATAAGACCGCTATCAGCGAAAACTTATACCTTTAGGGGCTCTGCACGCAAAAATTGCACTTATAAATCCCGCATAACGCATAAAACGTTAAAACTATGGTTCACTTTGAATCATCGATTCTGAGTAATGCCGGCTGGAGTCCTATTAAAACAAAAAATAAAAAAAAAATGTGGGGCCACTACTGAACCCTGTAGCGTTCCCGCCTTGTAGTTAAGATTGACAGACGGAAGGGTTGAGGCGGGGGTGATAGGGGGTGAATTGAAAGAGAGTGGAAAAATTATACGTGGCAACCAACGCATCTTAACTTCCGTGGCTGCCTTCCGCGCCGCGTTTGTAGGGCGAGTTCGCTTGAAAGATGTGAAATCAAATTTTTTTGAGGTTGTTTCGTTTTTAATTGCTGAATGTAAATAATGTTATTATTTATGTTTTTTTATTGCAAAGTATTATCGTCATGGTGTAGATTACGGTTTTTTTTTATTTTTATTTTATTCGAGATATTTGTTTGTATTTTGGTAATTATATCTATGATCTTAAATAAATTGATATTATCTTCCTTTTTTTTTCTATCTATCATTAACCAATTTTTTTATCCCCAAAAATCATGAAATGTATAAAAGAAATATCTATAAAAAAAAAGTTTCTCTATAGTTAGATATATATTAATAATCTAAATAAATAAAAAAATTAAAACTAATACAAAAAAATATACGAACGCATCTCGTACCAGCAATGTAAAGTAAGAACCGCTCATCGGAAGCCCACCACTATCGTCTTACAGTACAATGCTCGCTAACTCAACTATGTCGCGATTGTTTGTTCCTAGCTTCTTTTATCCCCTTTCCTTTTTATTAATTAATGTTTCTGAATGATGAACCAGCTATGTGGACATTTTTTTTTATTTTAACTTCCTATCAATTTAGTTATTACAGTAACTTCATTATACAAAAACTATATCAAAAAAACTTAATCAATTTATTCGATTGAATCGATAACTAATATAATTTCAATTTTAATTCTCAATATTCTCAATTAAAACAAGCAAATTACTCAAAATAATTCATTTAATAAATAAAATACCTCAACTTAGGAGCTATGGAGCCATTCATTTACACTAAAGCTGGCTTAATGAATCACGGCGCACATATCGATGCAATTAAAAAGTAACAGAGTTCATGTCAACTCCTTGCATTTTTCTAAGTATGAATTATGCCGCTCGGTGTATTCGTTAAGGGGCGGATCCATTCATTCTTTTTGTCCGCTTGGAGCAGTTAAGGAGGTCCAGAGGAAGAGGGAGGGTGGCCTCCCACCCCCCACCCCCCCTCTGAACTTGCGACTCGAGAATATTTTTTTTCTCGAGGACGTTGAAAATCGACACACTTGGCGGTAGTTTGTTCCGCTCGGCGATGATAGTTCGAGTGACTTGGATTGCGAACGTTGAAATATTTTTGTGTAATTATTTTTTCTTCTCTCATTTTACTTACTTTTCTTTGTTGGTAATTTTTTTTTAATGGAATGGAATCTTCTGGCTACGGTAATGGAGTTTGAAGACGTTATTTGTTCGACTCCGTTCTATTATGGAAACTACTGTTCTACAATATAATAATTTTTAGTATAGTTTTCTGTTTTATATTTTAATTATAATGTAAATTGTCATATTTAGCGGTACCTTTGTTAGATTTATGTTAAACTTCTAGATGTTTTTAGAGTAGTTATACTTTATTTCCAGAGCCAAATTTAATATTCAAAATGTCGATATAACTATATTTAAAAAAAACTATCCCCAACACTAAAGCAAGAAGGTAAGACGGTAATGAACTGGATTCTTTTGAGTCCGCCTCGCGCCTCGCCCACTCAACTCCTCGACGGTGTCTTGAGATGTGCATTTTTATTAGACTGCATAATTATGCAGCAAAAATAACGTTGTGGTTTCAAACCAGTGGGTGTGAAAAGAGAGACGTTCCACGATTTTAAGTTACATGTCAAGCATGTTTCATTTTATAAGGTCGCATTGAAGATGGATGAAAGGCTTTTCTGGTAGCGCTATACAAATAGTCATCTCGGAAATTTAAGATTTTTTTTTCAGTTTCACACTGTATCCTGCATATCAGTGTAATCAGAAACCTAATGTTAAGACACTAAGTTTCCCACTTTCAGTCGAATTTTGAACGCGTGTCGAGTGGCGGAACTCAACGCGCAAAATGTAAAATAATTATAAAGCACCATGGAAAATAACGAAGTACCGTAAGGAATAAGTTTCTAAGTTAGCACAGATTAAACAGTTTCTAGAACACTGTCAAAATTAGCTTTACAAGGATCTTGCAGCTCGATAAGCGCTAGGCCGATTGGAGATAATACCGAAACTTTGGTCTTGCAGTGCTTGCTTGGAGTAACTTCACCTTAAAAGCCCTCCAAGCAATTAAGAACACAAAATACTTATGGAGAAACTTAAACATGCGAAGTCGTATTTTATCTTCGTGCCACGTTCAACATTTGCATAAGAATGCATTTTTTGGATAATGCTAATATTTTTTTTTCATAAGTGATCTAAGGCCAGGAGGTGTGTGACTGTAAACAAGACTGGTTGTGGATTCATTTTCCACTCGAGAAAGTGTGCAACGGGGTATCGTACCACTAGGTTCCCTCTGCCTACCCTGCTGTATAATACAGCGTGACGCTGATTTTCTTAAAATAAACTTTTCAAGATATACTATACAAAATTATTCAAACTCTATATTTCAACTTAAATATAAAAAAAAGTATACTTATTTTGCCTATAATCAAAAAAACACCTATCATAGTAATATATCTATTATTGAAATTATTACAAATTTAAAAAAATACATTCTCACAGCTTAAAAAAAAATTAAACAGTATAATATAAATATTTCTTAACCAAGACGCAACAGTTATTCTAATAAAGGCTATCACCAGGGCTTATCTCGTTTAAACTTGTCCAATACACTTACCAACCCTGGAACGTTTAAGTCAAGATTGTCTTACAAGTTCCCCAGCTTACGACGCTAGACGATTTGTGTTAAGGATACCCCCCTTTCTTAATTGTTGTTGTGTTTCCTACAGATTACTTATACGAGTTTGTTTACTTGGTTCATTGTGGATAAAATCTTTTATTTTTTTTCTGTATCTCGGAGAAAATAATTGTTTTCTTTTCCTTTTTCTGATAACATGATAGCGCGGCGTTCAGTGGCGTCTGACAATACGCAATGCCTTAAAATTTCTGCGGAAGCGTGAAACGGAGCGTCTTAAAACTAGGTTCTCTCTATCTATCCTGCTATATGCGGAATACAGCGTGCAGCTAAAAAAAGTGGGATAAATGCAGATGGGAACCTGGGAACCTAGTGCTAAGGCAGTCAATTCCTATTGGGTATACTTTTGCTTTTGCCCACTTTCCGCTGAATTCTGTACGCCTTGCGGTTTAAGTTAGAGAATTCAAAACTTAACATTGTCCTCCATCATATAAAATACACAGCTAAACTAAAAACAAAAAATAGTGATACATCACTACCGACCACCCAAGCAGCATAGACCTAAAATGTTTACAAACAAAAAACGACACTAAAACAACAAACAAACCAACATCCGGAAACACAATATTTATAATAATCAAGGACGTTTATGCATATGCAGCACCAACAATTGCATTTGGGTCGCCTCAACGAGTTATTAGCCTCATTTCGCGATGGCGTCTAACTAAGATGTAGGATGTGGCAAAGGTTAAATCTATCTGTTCCCATCCTTGCACGCTTCCTGTTTAATTGCTCTAATTGTCACTTGTCGTAACACGCGTTTGCGTACTGTGTCTATTAAACCAATATAAACAATACGGTTGTGACGTACGGTCGGACAGACGAACGGACTCGGCGTGTCTATAAGGGTTCCGTTTTGTGTCATTTATTATGGAACCCTATTATGGGAATTTTAAAAGCTATTTGCTATATTTTTTTGAATAGATATATATTCTGTAAACACCATTGGTTACGGGAATTATAAGTTAATAAATAAATAATTTAATATAATATAACCATTCCGGCGCAGTTTCCATGAAAACGATTGACTAGTGATTTTTCAATTCTAATCCATTTTGGCAATAAAAGTTATATATTTAATACGTATAAAATATATTTTATATATAAAAACAGATTCTTAGAATGCTAAGAAACTGGTAAATACATTTGTTATAATTATATAGAAAGAGAAATCTTAAAATAGCATCTTTCCTTGAAAGTCGGTCAAAATTTAACATAATACTTTAATGGGTACAGTCATGGCGCTAACTAACGCCCTGAGTGTGAAATGAGTCCGCAAACTAATTGGTAAAAAGGATATATCCTTAATGAATGATTAAGCAAGACGGACCGACAAAACGACTTGTTTGTTGTGTCTGTATATAATAGGATTGATTGTCTTGAAAATGAAAAGAAATTACATCATGCATACATCAGCTTCACGCTGTATCCCGCACACACTAGAGTAGGCAGAGGGAACCTAGTGTTAAGACACTCCGTTCCCCACTTTCTGCCGAATTCTATAGGCATTGCGTGTTGAGTGCCAGAACTCAACGCCGCGCTTTGCCTCGACACCAGAGCGAATAAAATGGAAATATAACTTTAAATAAATATTTAATTTCCTAGAATGGGAATCGAATCCATAACCAGTCGGTTTTATAGTCTCACTTTGTGCCTCTGCGCCACGACTGGCCACAATTAGAATAGAGACAAAAGAAAAATAAAATTACAATAGAGACTAATTATCGATAATCTATTACACAATAAAACAGTATAAGAGTGTTTCTGTACATTGCGTATAGAGATTTTTAGGTAAAATAAATTTAAGGTGAACATGAAATATTAATAGAACATTAATCTATAATTTTAAAATCTTTTTATGTGTTTGTATAAACGCACTTCTTTCCCCGAACTCACTGGACGAATTTTAATTTTTTTTTTTTTTTTTATTGTATCAATCTGGGTTCCAAGTCGATCAAGGTCACAATTGATTTTAAAGACGGGAAAACCTGATGTAGAACCATATTAGTACTGAAACCGCATTTTACAGAAATTGTTGATCGTGACTAAGTCCCGTTTTCTAATTTTACTTCGTGACAGAACCCTACAATGTGTTTTGTCTTTTTGAAAATAAAAAAAATAAACATTTTTGTTTGATTTTTATTAATTAATGCTTAACGTTTCTCCCACATTCAACAGGTCTACCCTTTTAGAAACTAATAAACACTCGATTGAGTGATAATAATAGATTTGGTTATGAAAATAATTTATTTCTCCAAGTGGGAATCGAACTGGAACCATCGAATTTCAACGAGACATTATACCACCGCACTACGATCACATAAAATTATCAATTTTACTCCTTGCGATGAATCATGACCATTGGTTATATTTCACATAATTATGAAACATTATATGTTAGTTTCACATTATTATAATACATTAACCGCAAATATGCACTATCTGAAGTAAGCTGACACGAGTAACTGAAATTCCTATATATTTCCTTGAAACTTTACATTATAACTTTTACTTATAGCAGTTTTAATTATGTTATTAATTAATAATATATTTTATTGTTTTTAAATAGAATATGCAGCAGATAGCAGGCAGAGGAAACCCAGTGTTAATACACTCCGTTTCTATCATAATAATAGTTTAATATTGAATTATTGAATAGAAACTATAAAAATAGAACGAGACCCTGACGGAATAAAAAGTGTACCCCTTTACGCTATGATTATTATCGATACAAATCTGATAAATAAAAAAATGCTTTATTTTTTTTAATAGACAATTTTTAAGATATTTTTTTTACTCTATTTTAATTACATAACTTAAACAACATTCGAATAATTTTATCATCTTATAACAAACATAATATAAGGCCAGTCGTGGCGTAGGGGCACAAAGTGTGACTGTAAAATCGACTGGTTGTGGGTTCGATCCCCACTCGAGGAGGTGAAATATTTATTTAAATTTATATTTACATTTCTCCGCTCTGGTGTCGAGCCAAAGCGCGGCGTTGAGTTCCGCCACTTCACACGCAATGCGTCCAGAATTTGACCAGAAAGTGGGGAACGGAGTGTCTTAACACTAGGTTCCCTTTGCCTACCCCACCCTTAACATAAAAAATACGACAATATCCAAACCAATAGTACATTAAACTAATATATGAACACAGCAAGTTCGTGTAATAAACATAAAACATAACCAACATTTCTATTGTTAGACGCTAGACAGGTAGAGCTAATTGTACCGAGGTCACATATATTAAGATTATACTTATAATTGCTTGGGCGACCAGTCGGCCAATTTGTCGTTCAATTTGTCGACTTGCGGCCACTTCCGGCCAAACTATAAATAAAACGCGCCACTAGGTGCGGCACGTTAAATTAATTAAGAGTTTTTTTTTTTTTTTCAACATCAACAAGGAGTAAAGTGGTCGCGTTACCATCTAATTGTGAACATTCGTCGTGCTAAATTTTGCTTTGTTTTTCTTTTGTCTTATTATTGAGATAATTAAAATATTCTCTCTCTTCTCTTTTTCTTTTTATAAGACTGTTATTTTTTAAAAATAAGGATAAGCGAGTGTAGCGTAGTATAAATTATTGTATTTTCGAATATTAAATGACTTAGAGAAGATAATTGTTAAGTCAGTTTAAATGAATTGAAATCATTTTTAAATTATTTGGATTTAAGATGGTAGGTGTTAAACCACACAACTCAACTATATCAAAAACACGGACCACCTCCTTAATCAAACTTTGCCATTAATAGCTTGTATTAAAATTAAAAATAAATAACAATTATTGATACCATTACTTTAATTCAATATATTCTTACTTTCAAATGCTTAAATAACATTAGATATAATGGGTTGGGGTAAAAGAAATCCATTATTTTTGCGTATTATAAGAACTTCACCACCTAGCAAGTATTAGGGTATCTAGAGATATTTTCTGGACTCTACTTTAATTTTGGACAGATATGTTCGTGTAAATATTGTTGTTTTAATTTTTGTGGACAACTTTTTTAAAATAAAAATTTCTTGGAGTGGGCACCAGACTATTCTGGGATGGGCACAGTCTACCCGTCTCCCCCTCTACGCTCATGCTAGCAAATATCTAATATTTTATATTACTAGTTGCATTATAAATATTGCTTATACATATTAATACGTTATGTTTCTTCCCAAGTCCCAACGACCGGCCGTAAAGCAACAAGGCGTGCCAACGGAGCCTCCAGCATTATTACTAGATATTACACTTACGAACAACCATTAAAACTGCAACGAACTTATCCCGTTACATATGCATGCAGTTTTGAGCCGAGTTTGAAAAGGGTCATTTATAACCCCAAAGTCTATGTGACACACTGCCGTTGAGGATAGCAGTTTTAGGGTTAAAGTTAAACTTTGTTGGTAGTAATAATAATAAATCAGCTTCGCGATGTATCTCGCACACAGCAGGGTAGGCAAAGGGAATCTAGTGTCAAGACACTCCGGTTTTCACTTTTCGTCGAATTTTGAAGGTAGTATATATAGATGATATGTGTTTTTTGTATTGGATATTGGTTTTGTTAAGCGTGTATTGTTTCAAATTAAATTTGACTTTGTAAAATATATTTCTTATAACTTGAAGATTATTTTAAATATTATCTTATTAACTTCTAATTTCATTCACTAATTAAATATTATTATTTTTACAAGAAATAGAGCAAAATTTAGTATCACGAAGACAATGTGTATCACTCTTCTAGAAACACGGACAGACTTTCCGTACACTTTGGATGTAAGCCAGGTCTTTTTGGCCTTAAGATATCATTTGCAACTTCTGCAATAAAAGCGAATTCCTGGGTTCAGAGCAATTGCATAACCTTCCCGGTTCTACTGCTACGAAATAATTTTGTAGAGACGTCGTATATTTTTAGTTTTAATATATTATAGAGAAGCTTCAAGCCTTTTCTCGCATCTCGGATATAAAATGGAGGGCTTAGACAGTCTGTTCTCTAATTTTTGAGACATTGCGGGTTTGGTACGTTATTTTAGCGAAACTGAAATTTTGAAATTTAATAACCTCATATATAGTTAAGAAGGTATGCGTACTTACTAAGTTGAAATTGGGGCCCTTTTAGAGATAGATAAAATGACGTAGGCTTGGCGGCCCTGGGATCTTAGGCTATAGCTTAAGATATATCGTTATATACCAAAAAAATCATACCATTGTCATTTCGCCATTTGACGTCCACGTTGAACTATATCTATTTATTATACTATAAGTTATTTTAATAAACAATATCATACGAGGTATTGGGTTTCAACAAACTTACTAATTATAATAAAGTTTTAGTTCTGACTAATAATATGACGAAATAGCTCTTTCACTTTCCTTTAGTCTTATTCATAAAAGAATATGATTAATTATTTTATGAATTACTCTTTATTGTATCACCAGAATTTCCTAAGTTCTTAGTCAATGCCTCGTTTAGAAATACAATACAATTGTTATTAAAATTATATTAGGTTCTCGCAGTATCCATCATAGAGCAGGGTTGGCGGAAGAAACCTAGTGTTAAGACATTCCGTTCCCCACTTTCCGCCGACTTTTTCGAGGCATTACCAAATGAATGTCAGATCTCAATCTCTCAAATCTCTCCCTTTAGCGTTTATACCAAAGCGAAGAAATGAAAAATATATTAAACAGCTTCACGCTGTATCCCGCACACAGCAGGGCAGGCAGAGGGAACCTAGTGTTAACACTCCTGTTCCCCACTTCCTGCCGAATTCTGGAGGCATTGTGTGTTGAGTGGCAGAACTCAACGCCGCGCTTAACCTCGACACCAGAGCGAAGAAATGGAAATATAAATTTAAGTAAATATTTCAATCTCCTCGAGTGGGGATCGAACCTACAACCAGTCGGTTTTACAGTCACACCTTGTACCGCTGCGCCACGACCGGCCTCCATATTTCCCATATAATATACTAATAAATAATAATTCATTCCCCCGAACGATAATCGAACCCACAACCAGTCGCGTTTACACACACTTGTGCCACCACGACTGGCCCCAAACAATTCTTAAACTCAATAAATAAATTAATCGTAATTATACTTAACATTGATTTAAAAAATACCGTTTAAACCCTTTCTGTCGTAACTAAAATGATCCTTAAAAGTGTACGCACCGTACACGTTGAGCGTACTTGAGTGATCAATTTAACTATTAGGGCTGGGTTCCGCTCCTTGCGGAACTCCTACTCAATTGGTCGACTAACGAGGAAACAATCTTGTGCGAGTCGTACGCACACCGCTTGCTGCTGGGCAATCTCGGATGGGCTTTGTGCATACAAATAAACACGTTCATTTTGTTTTATATGCATATATGTTTTATATTTTTTTTAGGTTCACGCTGTATCCCGCATGTAGCAGGATAGGCAGAGGGAACCTGGGAATCTAGTGTTAAGACATACCGTTCCCCAATTCTGAATGCATTGCGTGTTGATCGCCGGAACATAACGTCGCGCTTTGCTTCGTTAACAGAGCGAAGAAATGAAAGAATTGAAATAGATTTGTCATACAATTTTTTTTTTGAACTCAAATTTACATCAGGGAATCGACATAGAAAATTAAAAAAAACTTCAATTATACCTTTAGTTCCTTTGTTACAATTAGCTAAATATGGGAAATGTGTAAACATAAAATAGAACAAATATTAAATATATGCAAATATAACAATAAATAATGCAATTTTTAAATTTCTTATGTAAATTATGGACAAAATTGGATGTTGCAATCGAATTTTATTATCAAGTATCTATATTATAAACGAATATTTTCGCATGATCGCTCTCTAATGCATATTAAAACTTTGTTTGCGTCCTGTACAGTTAATAAAATTGTTATCATATTTTGTTATATACATATTTAAATTTTAAATTAATATAACTTAAAATCATCTAACATGTAACATCGTGGCACAGGGACAAAGGAGTGCATTTAAACGCGACTGGTTGTAAGTTCGATGCCTACTCGAGGAAATGAAATGCTTTTTTTATAATTGAATATTTCTGTATGTTCTATAATGTGATTGAAATGAAATGTAGCTTCATATACATATAATAGAAAGATTTAGTAATGGTACAATGTGCTTTTCCTGTTTATTTTCTGCTCATTTAAGAGAAGGAATGTGGAATGTGAAATTCAACACTACCTACATACATATGAACTCAATAAATCATTTAAATATATTAAGTATTCCTTATTATTTATCTCTCCTTCCTCTCGTCAGAAATTACATCTGTAACCATGACGTAAATATGAATACCTTATAAGGAAATTATAATAATTAATTATTATAAGTGAAAAAGGTCTAAATAAATTAACAAATACTACTAACATATATGTATCTGTATTTAAATAAATATTAATAGGAGTAGGTGTATACGATGGTCAAGCTTAACTGTATTCTAAGAATGCTTATCTAATGCTCATATTATTTACGATACAAAAGAAAAAAATAACAGTAGATAAATATTTTTTGTCACTACTTATTTTGTGTTTATTTAGATGCTTGAAAATATTATGCTTAACAAACAGACAACACTAAATATTTATGTTATCAGTGATTATGGGAAAAAAAAACAAATGTAATCTTCAAAGAGGCCCTAATCCGCCTCAAAATGATCAAGAGATTCAATGATAGGATGTTCTGCATCGAGCCATTATTAACACGCTTTCTAAAGTCTACGCTTTTAAAATCTATAATTTTTCATTTCCTCGTTCTGGTAACGAGGCGAAAGCGCGGCGTTAAGTTTCGCCACTCAACACGCAATGTCTTCAGAATTCGGCGAAAAGTACGCCTTTCAACAAGAAATATCACGAATTCGGACGAAAACTCAAACTTCAAGAAGCAGCAAAGAATCTTCACCTTATATTTCCTTTACCTCACTTATTTTGTATACATTATATAAAAAAATATAAACTGAAAAAACATTTTAAGTACAATATTTAACTTATAATAATAACTGATGATAAAAAAACCCGAATAACCAAGAAAAATAACTTCGATCCCGTATAAATATTTAAAATAAGTGAAATGATAAATATAAATAGTGAAAGCAAATGTAATTTCATTTCATTTCATTTCATTTATATATTAAAAATCAGCGTAAAGTGGAGTGAAAAATAAGAACCGCATTTATCACAATTTAAAACGGCCATACGATATTTTATTTTCCGACTATCTGGGGAAGTGATGACATGAAGGCAGATAAGAAGGGATTATTGACAAGTGCAATACTGTTTCGTGTTGATGATGGAAGTTTGACAAACTGTGGCTTTTTTGTGTTTAAATAATTATGTAGAGCTTATTATCTAATTAGAGGCCGGTCGTGGCGCAGCGGCACGAGGTGTGACTGCAAAACCGACTGGTTCTGGGTTCGATTCCCACTCGAGGAGATGAAATATTTACTTAAATTTATATTTCCATTTCTTCGCTCTGGTGTCGAGATTAAGCGCGGCGTTGAGTTCTGCCACTCAACACGCAATGCCTCCAGAATTCGGCAGAAAGTGGGGAACGGAGTGTCTTAACACTAGGTTCCCTCTGCCTACCCTGCTGTGTGCGGGATACAGCGTGAAGCTAATTTTTTTTTTTTTTTATTATCTAATTAAATAATTATGTTAGAGACGCAAACGCAACAGGTTGTGAGTTCGATTTCTATTCGAAGAAATGAATAATTTATTTAATATTTTCATTTGTTCGCTCTGGTGTCGAGGTAAAGCGTGACGTTAAGTTCCGCCACTCACCACGCAATGCCAACAGAATTCGCCTCTGCCTACTCTATTATACATGTCGATAAATCGTGGGCGTTGCTTTATATATATTATACATAATTTACACACAAACTGTATGTCACAAACACTACAAAAAACATATTTTTGTGTAATCTTTAAAAAAAAACTTTTTTTTATTAAACAAAAGTATATTTTCGAATATATTGTGACCCACCCTTTATACAATGTTTGGGAGGAAGAGACAATTTGATGGTCGGTGGAAGGAACTAAGTACAGTGCAACAGTCAACGAGATGTTTTGACGGTTCGTCTCCGACGCGAGGATGTCTCTATTCAACCAATTGAGCTCTGCCCATTTATCATTTTCTATTATTTTTATTAGACAAGAGTATTTTTAAAATATTTCTCTATGTGATGAATGTTTGTAAGAATAAATGTTTGTTACGCTTTCACGCAAAAACTACTTAACAGATTTGGATGAAACTTTACATTAATATAACTTATACATCAGAATAGTACGTAGACTACAATTTATCTAATCATTTTATATAATTTGACTATAATATAACAATAACTTTAAGCGGGCGAAGCCGTGTCTAGGTCGGTAGTTTAAAATCCTCGTTTTCTTCGGCGTTTTATATCAAGAATTGGTAAAATTCGAGCCTTGTATAAGAAATATACTAAAGAAATCTGTGTACAAAATTCAGGAAACAAATTTGCAGATACGTTTTGCAGATTTTCAGTAAAAGAATAAACGGAAACGTACATTGTAACATAAATCAACAGTCACTAATTGACGCCTTTTACGGATAAAGAGAACCCTATTATGTGTTAATTCTGTCCCAAAATAAAAAAAGTCTTTTTTTTATTAAGCCGATAACTTTCACCAGATTGACATAACAAAAATTAACCGCCTGCCTTTTAATTCTAGTGAAATACTCGAGCGGACCTCACGCGACCCAAAACAAACAAACAAACAGTAAGGACTATCTACAGGAAGCAAAAACCATTCTTCGACTTAAACCGTAAAATTCCCTAATGAATATAAAAAAGTTAAGGACGGAAATATGAATAATATAACTTAGATAAAACAAATGTTTTCCTTCTAAACAACAATTCTGTTTCTGTTTTTGATAAGAAACTGGCCAGATGTGGCCAGTTATGTGGTCGCGTGTTCTCTAGAATATAAGCGATGTTAAATAACCGCATTTTACTTGAATGTATAGGAAAATATGATTAATCAAATACCAAATGATACTTACATGTTTTGGGTAAATCCCAATGTCTTTTTAGTGTAGGTGTTGGAGCTTAGTAATATAAATTTTCGTTGGCATAAGCAGAAATTAGCTCGTTGAAAACTATCCATATCTATTTATATTTTATTTTATTCTATGTATCGTAATACCTTCTTTTGTGCTCTCGAAGATAAGAAGGTTGAGATATTAAATAAAATAAAAAATCCAAAAATCCTTAACTTTTAGCTAAACTCTAACTCAATATTACTAGTATCCAGTACAATACTTCAACAACAGATTTTAAATTACGTCACTGTAAATTAATTATTTACCAAAAAAAAAGAAGCGTTACATTATTACTACTAAACAAATTGAGTGTAATAATTAATTTTACAATATTTTTTTTTGATCTTACCTGTTTTTCTGTAATAAGGAACTTTCAGGCATCAAGGAAGAAACTTTCTAAATAAATTATAACATTCAGGGCAGTTATGGTGCAGGGGCAGAAGCCTGTGACTATTAACGCGATAGGTTGTGGGTTCGATTCACACTCAAGGAAATGAAATATTTGATATTTTCATTTCTCCGCTATTGAGATCTGCCTCTCAACACGAAATAGCTCCAGTATTCGGCGGAAAGTGTGTGAATGGAAGTATCTCAATAGAAACGGAACGTTAACACTAGGTTCCCAGGTTACAGAAAAAAAAACACCACACCAGTACGTGCTGAACAAAACTCTTAAACTCATGACTTGGACAGTTTTCAATTGTAACGTGATACGTTTATCAGTTTTCTGTTCGGGACAGGCCGGCGCGCGCGATAAGGAGACATCGTTTCGCAATGTGTTACTCACATATATCATGAATAATTACCTATTTGAGGCTCATCTACAATACATATTGTTATATGGTAACTTCTATCTTGGTACCACAAACAATAAAAATTATAGAAGTAAAGATATTGTATAAGAAAGTCAATCAAATTTAAGTTTGTTTTATATCAACTTCATGCTGTATCCCGCATACAGCAGGGTAGGTAGAGAGAACCTAGTGCTAAAACTCTCTATTTCCCACTTTTCACCGATATTTACTAGGCATTGCTGTGTTGAGCATTCTAGCGTTTTTAATTTCTTTTTATCTATAAAAAAAACTCTAATATCGTTTAAAGCTCTCGCTCACGTCAATTATCACGCAAAGTTCTTCATTTGCTTCTAATAACTTATTTAAAAAAAAAACTCCTACAAATAGATATTAGGTTAAAAATAAAAAATCTATTTGGCTTTTTACATAATAAAAAAATCATCAGATTTTTCAAAAACCGTAATAGCTGATACATTAATAATGCTACCCAAATTTATTTAAATGGTTAATTTAGAATTTTATCTTATATTATATTCTACGTCACAATTTTCCTTGTAATAAGGAAACTGCAGTTTAATTATCCTAGTAATTATTTAATATATTTAATATATCTCTTCTCTTTATATGTATTTAGCTATACATAAAAGTTTTGAAGCCGACGTGGCTCAGGGTCACAAGCGTGTGACTGTAACGTGACGGTTGTGAGTGCGATTCCCACTCGATGGAATTAACTATTATTTAATAATATTTTCATTTCTTTGCTCTGGTAACAAAGCACAGCGTTGAGTTCCGCCACTCAATACGCAATGCTTCGAAAATTCAGCGGAACGCAATGTCTCAACACTAGGACACACCTACTCTGCTATACATACATACGCGATACAACGTGAAGCTAAAAAATAATAAAAAAAAGTAATTTTTCACCAAAGAACCTGTTGAAAGAGAGCAACGTCCAAAAAGATGCTAAAATATTCTTTCTCTTACTATAATACACGGGTTGGCTATGATTATTATTTGCTATTGTGCTTTCTTAGTGGGCCTTTGCTTTTCGGCAAAGGCAGTATACTTGCGGGTAGAACGAACCTACAAACTATAATATATTTCAATACGTACATAAATACATACACACATACATACATTTTTATAATTATTCTTGGAACAATATGGAGATTCCTTTGCCAAAAATATTGCCTGCTTACTTTTTCGTATACGCCCTCGTGATTCATCTGTTTCTACAGGATGTGCCACGTTTAGTAACTGTGCAAATTAATAATTTCGTATAATTTCCTTGATGTTTCGCTTTTATAATTTATAGCAGTATATTAAATTTATATTTGTAATTATAAATGTTACGTTTCAAATTGAGAATATTGAGTTCTGCCACTCAACACGCAATCCAGAATTCGGCAGAAAGTGGGGAACGGAGTGTCTTAACATTAGATTCCCTCTCCCTCCCTCTTCACGCTCTCTCTCCTCGCTCCTCTTCACGCTGTATCCCTCGCGGGATACAGCGTGAAGCTGATAGGTTTTTACTTTTAAAGTGATAGAGGACTCTTTAAGTATAATTTCGTAGTTTAAATCTCATTATTGGTAGGTAGGTAGGGTTATTTTTAGATATATAACATAATATCCGGAATATATGTAGTTGAATGTGTGAGGAGCACAGAATTAACATTACTTTCCCTCTGCCTATCCTGCTATATGCGGGATACAGCGTAATGTAAATGTAATGACAAGTAACTGCTTTTACTAACAATGTTGCCCAGGAAATGATTCAAAGTAAACTTTTGATAACAAATTTCAATATAGTAAAAAAAATACAGATAAAAAAGCGTTTGTAATTTGCATATATTAATTATAAAATACGATATCTACGATATCTAAACTATCTAAGGTAAGGCTTAAATTCTATATCGTGACTATCACCACAATACTCTTTAAAATTACAAAAAAAAAATTAAAAAATTAAAAAAAAAAAAACATTATTTTACAAACCATATTAAATATCGCATGTACCTATAATAATAATGAACAAAGACTAATTAAGGTATTTCTAGGTGGTAGGTGGTCGCATGACAGCGCAGATATGCTCCACCAATATTGGCCATATGTCACAGCGATACTGGTGTAGATAATGACGGCTAATAAGTGCCTGTCTTCCCATACACCGCTGTGGGGATGGCAAAAGTCGATATTTATATTATACGATAAGTTTTTATAATTATCTTTTAGTTTCGATAAAAAGATGTTGTGTTATAATTAGAGTTAAATTTTAAATTAGAATTGAGTAAAAAAATCGAACGATATATATATATATATAGAATAGTGAAGTGTGTTTGGTATTTTTTAACATTAGATCTTAGATAACTAATTTGTTGTGGCAATGAAATATAATATAGGCATTTATTTAGGCCAGAACTTAAATTTTGTATGTCATTATTTAATTTCATTTCATTAGTGATAAATATATTTCCAAATATATGATATTAACCTATATTGAACCAAATTATCTCAGTTTTCCTCATAATATCTCAACAATATAAGTAAAAACTATCGAAGCGCCGCCACAGCACAGCCACTAGACAATTGCATTTGTCGATATCGATTAAAGTCGCCACACGCTTCGATCTTATCTCTGTTTTTATTCTCGTGATACCCGCCGATAAGGGAAATGTCCTTTTTCATAGAAGGCCGTAATGGCAGACACGCCAACCGAATCATAACTTATGCATACTGATTGCCGCTTCACCCTTTACTGGACACAACATCGATATTCTTTTTAATAACTTTTGTTTGGTCCTGATATAATTTAAGTATAGAAAATTACGAAAATTATCTTCGATTATCTGTATGTTTTAGATATAACGTAATATGAAAGTAACGTTTTTTTTATCAAGAAATTACAATAATCGAATTGTGTACACCCCTGTAGGTATATCCTTTATTATTATATAGAAATAATTAAAACTATGTAAAAGTTATCTGAGAAACTTTTATAAGTTTTGTTTAAAGGTAGCTATTTCTTAATAAGTTTATCTCTATATTAACCGATTAATGTAATTTCAGCCAAGTATTAGTTGTAAATAATTCAAAGACCAGTCATCACGCAAGGGCACATAGTGACTATAAACGCGATAGGTTGTGACTTCGATTCCCATTCAAGGAAATAAAATATTTAATATTTCCATTTTCTTCGCTCTAATGTCAAATCAAAATGCGGGGTTGAGTTCCGCAACTCGACACTCAATGCCTCCAGAATTCGGCGGAGAATGAGGACAAAGTGTTTTAACACCAGGTCCCATCTACCACGCTGTGTGCAGGATACAGCGTGACTCTAAAAAAATACCTCGGACATATTCATGCTTGAAGAATTTTTATTTGAAAAGCGTTTAAATTTTAGAATCACCTCAAATTACAGCCATCACGCGATAGCCACTATTACACCTATGCATATGCACCGTTATCAGTTCATCTAAAACCTTTAATGACGGACAGTCATTTCAATTTTATGTTTCTTTTGCCTTTTATATATAAACACATGACTTACTGTAGAATATACTGAAAAACAGCTAGAATATTTTTTATTACTATTTGAAACTAGTTTTCTGGATATTTAGGGAAAGAATTCCATGCAAAATTAACGTCCGAACATGTGCCTTCTTAAAAATAATTCAAGAAAACCACATTTATTTTAGTCAATAAATATCCAACAAGAGAAATAATTGTTAAAATAAGATACTTCATTCAAATTATGAAATGTAATGTCATCCCATTAAAGATTTTTTTAAATCTATTATGAAAACTGCTTCAGCAGTCATATTTTAAATTAACTGTATTTAGTACTTACAACCATTAAAATAATTAAAAATCTTTGCCTCGACAGCAGAGCGAAGACATCAAAATATAAATGTAAATAAATATGTCATTTTCTCGGATGGTATCGAACCTGCAACCAGTCGTTTTTACGCGCCACGACTGGCCTCAATAATGTAAAATAAATAATTTAAAACATTGGAAAAAAATATGTATTAAATATTGATGTCACACAGTCTAAATTATAATAGATTACCCGATTCAATTAGATATGCTGTAACGATATATTCTACTACCCAACAAGTAAAACTGGAGGTGGAAAACTATTCTGATATCATTAGATAACGTTATCTACGGGGGTGAGAACCAACTAAGGCTTATCACTTCTAAAAGGCAGTTGTGACGACGACGTCGACTCGAGGGTTGTGGGTTCGATCCCCACTCGAAGGAATGAATTATTATTTTCTTAATAATTTCATTTCTTTGCTCTTGGGCAAAAGCCCGGCGTTGAGTTACGCCACTCAACACGCAATGCTTCGAAATAATCAGCAGAAAGTAGGGAACGGAGTGTTTAACCACTATGTTCCCTCTACTAGGGCTTATTCAAACACTAACAGATGACATTCATTCGCCCCCATTTCATTTTATATGCGAAATTCTAACACCTGCCTGTCTTATTAACCCGTCATATGGTCTAACTGACCATAAGTCACAAGTAAGAACAATACACAAACGCAAAGGTAATTGCGAGGGTGAAACATTCCCACGCATTCCTACACTTCCATGGGGTTCCATGGGGTAGCAGAGCCATATGCCACACGATAATATCATAGACATAATTTAACTCGATTACTTAAATAAAATAAAATTTTACGAAACAAAAATTTTTTTTTTACATCAAGGAAGTCACTGTACAAAAAAAATGGAACAAGTTTCAGTACATTTTATAACTATAAAGGACTAGAAAGATCTATTTATTAAAATAAGATTCATACTTGAAAAATATATGACACTAAATTGTTTTTTATGTTTTCTTAATAATAATTTTACTGTCTGTCTTAACTCTATCGAAACTAACAATTATTTAATTTTATAATATAATAATTAAGCATATCAATTTGGCTAAAATAAAATTATGTTGCCATATTTCAAAATAAATTATTAATTATTACTTACTTACAAAGTTAAAGAAAATCCCCGAATTATATAAGATTAAACATGATATTAAGTATGTATATTTAGTAAAAGAAAAAAAAGTGTTAACTTGACGAGCGTCTCGTGTATCGTATATTTATTTTGCCTTCTAAATATTTCAAGCATATTTCCATGGGAATGCGGTAGCGGAAAAGAAACATTTCCGTAAAAATTAGACGACGTCGGGTCACGCCAAATTAAACAGGGGTAGAAATCAGGGTTGGACTTTTTCGATATATATTAAATATATTTAATTATATGGATTTATTTATAAATATGACGTATATATATATATATATATATATTTTTAATAACTTTTTAAAATAAATTGATCGTTATTTTCATAACTTATTATAAACATTTTATCTTATATAGTTAATTAAAATTATAATTGTTTAAATTTCCTCGTAGACCATAATCGGATACTTTTATAAGTGTGAGAAAAATATTATTATCATATAAAATATATGTTATTAATAATTTAGAATATATTTTCTTGAATATCGTCTACTATAAGGGTGGTAACCCCTAGTTGTGCGATATGGAAAATCAACAGGTCGTGTCGGGAGCACATGCCTACACGAGTAGTGAAGGTGCTTTTACATTACGATACGATATAAATAAATAAATAATACACCATAGAACCATTTAAATAATGTTAAGAAAATAAATTACAAAAAATATATATCTAATATTCAAATTATTTTATTAAGGAAAACTTTATCGTGTATCGTATATTGTTGTTCAAAACCTATACCATACAGGTATAGGTTTTGAACAACAATATACCATACCTAGAAATTTGACAGTCAAAAATACTCATTTGACTAGTATTATTAAATAATAATAAAAATATATTCCTGCATACGTATTTAAATTTACATAATTATATTGTATTTTACACAATATTATTGTTATTATTTATTAATATTTTCACATCTTCGCTACGGTAACAAGGCAAAACGCGGCGTTTAATTCTGCCAGTCAACACGTAATGACTCAAAAATTCACTGGAAAATGGGAAACAGAGTGTCTTAATACAAGCTTCCTTCTGCCTCCTCTCACCTCTGCTATGTGGGATACAGCGTGAACCTGAAAAAAAAACATATATTTATCGTCACATGTAAACAATATCGGAACACCTCGGTCATAGTTTGACAGCGCATTGCTTATTGACGATGCGGTAATTATCGAAATTGTGTCGTACGATGGAATTACGATGTAATCTGATAAATATTTTTTTTATATTCACTGAGAAATTCCCATTGATTTCACTGATTTAATATCTCACACAGCAGGGTACCAGGAGGCAGACGGAACCTAGTGTTGAGACACTCCGTTCCCCATTTTCCGCCGAAAGTGGGAGTCGAACCCACAAGTTGTCGCGTTTATAGTCACCACTTCTGCGCCAGGACTGGCTTGATTATATTAATATTTATACTTACTTTTCTACCCGTAAATTTATGCAAAAATTCCACCTTAAGCATACTATCAATTAAATCTAACTAAATTCATACAAAAAAAAAGAAAAAAAACCGAATCCCCTAAAATCTTAAACCTAGAAGATCATCCAGATCTTTTCTAGAAACATACCTAGAATTGCGAAACAAAATAACATGAATACTTTTAGGTATAAAGGTGACCAATACATCGCCATGCACCGTGACCGTCGCAAGCTGGTGGTCACCATCGGAAGTCATCCGCTATTGATAGCATCTCATTGTGCGATATGACCGGATGTTGCTAGAGACGCGAGATGTGTCCGTCTCCAATGTATTGACGATAATTTTATATGTTTATAAATATATTGAGAAATATTAATTTTATTGTTAAGCTCTGGTATTGGTAACGACGCAAGGTTCGGTGTTGAGTTCCGCCACTTAACATGCAATGTCTCGGAAATCCGGCGGGAAGTAGGGGATGGAATGTTATCTTAGATTAGGTTCCCTCTGCCTACCCTGCTATACGTAGATATACTACAGCGTGAAATTAAAAAATAAAGAAATTAAGCTACTAAGGCGATTGGAGGGAGCATAATTTTGTAGAGATTATTATATTACGTTTCTAAAAAAAATATGTAAATAAGAGCGTTGAGTGGCGGAGCTAAGCGCTGCACTTTGCCTCGACACCAGAGCGTAGATATGAAAATTCATAAGCTTGTGCCCCGGCGCCACGACTAGCTTAAATAAAAGAAATTGTCATAGGTTTAAATAATGTGTCTTTTATAAGCACTATTTTTTCTCCTCGTATTATTTGTATAAAGTATAAAAAACAAAATATTTTTTGCTTAAATATGTATACATATATATTTAAGTTATTACGATTCATCTTAACAAAGAACGATCTGGAAAATTTATTACAAAAAAAATAGCAAAATTTTACATTTTTTAAAATATAGCATAAAAAGAAGAAAAGGTCTCATTGCTTAATCCAAGTTTCGCTCAAGAGGTAGAAACTCTGTAGGTATAACCACATAATCGGCACACAAATGTAATCTTTATTTTTAAAACCTTAAGAGCTTGTTCGTACACGTACATACATACATACATACATACATACGTATTTATATAAACCACTTACGTTAAAAAGCACAAAATATGTGCAGCTTTCATTTAATAAGCAGCTAAAGTCAGCTAAATACACGGCGTTTTGAATTAAAGTAAGAATAGGATCGTTATGAATTAGTACCGAAATTCTTACAGGAGTTTAATGGATTTAAATTTTCATTTATTCTTGTTGGAAAAGTAATGTGGAAGTGCAAGATTTATTTTTAAGAATATTAGAATACCTGTATTATTCAGGTATTTATAATTAATAGAGGTATGTTATTCTTGCTATAGAATACTTATTGATTTAGCTAAAAATAGCAAAGTTCTACTTGTAAAACAACTTTAATGAAAAATGACGAACAAAAAAATGATTTTTTCCAGTTTTTCTTATCAGAAATACAGTACCATTTTTTTAACTCACCTGCAAAAAAAAAAATAAAATAATTAAAATGATGTCGTGTCGTGTTTTAATGGAGTCGTGTGTTAACGCCGCATGTCTCACAGAATTATTTCTGACATTTTTAGATACATTGTCCTCCATGAATACGGAGTCACGCTCCAAAAGAAATTAATGCGGTTGATACATACGCTCGGCCTTTTGTTATATTTACAGCACGTATTTTCACATGCTGTTACCGTAACTACCTTTCAAATACCTATTCCACTCTGACATACTTACCATAAAGACTATTAAAAACAAACGTCATTCATATAATACGCAAATTAAAACAATAGAGATGCTGTGAGAAATCTTTTGCAGTTTTTATTCTAGTTTGTCAAAGACATACATACAAACATACATACATATGTGTGAATATACTCTTATGTGTTATTTTGACCTACTCTCTTTAATTTGTGCGCGTATCGGTTGCGAGCTTGTAGCATCTAGGTAATTTGCGATCGATTTCTTGATAACTATCTCTATCGAACACGAAAGTCGACAATTTATTCTGTATACTTTATAAAGTTTTAATAATATTTATAAATTACATTAAGGAAAGTTGTTACTTTTATTTTCTAAGCGTATAATTATTGTTTAATTAATTTTGTAAACTTATATTAAAGTTTGTCATGTTCATATAACTGGTGCGAGTTGCCGTCGAGCGCGTAAGGAAGTGCATTAGGCACGACGCACGACGCACGTCGCAAGCCGCACGAGCAGGTGTGCTGATCGCGCTCCCCTCCCTGTTGCAGAGCGGGCGATGCGGCTCGAGTAGCGCGGTGGGGCCCTGCCCGCCGCCCGTCCGGCCAATTGGGGTCCGCCTCGCCTATGATGTCATCGGAGGAGGAGGCAGACTCACTCGCGCCCTACTCGGATAACTTACTGAAGAAACAGAAACGCGTCAGACAGCGCGTGGACGCCGGCGAGCCGCGCAATTCTTATTCAACTCTTGCGACGAACGGACTCGCGCCCGCGCGCACCGCACACATGAGTGGCGGACTTTACGGCGCCATCTTTGAGGGTCGCCAGCACTTCGGGCTCTTCGGTCCCTGCTACGCGCCGGCCGAGATGCTCAACGAGCTACTGGGCCGCACGCCCAGGCAGGAGGATGCCGGCGACGATGGCAGCAGTGGCGATTTGCTTCGCGATCGTGTACTTCGTGACATTCTCCAAAGTCGAAAGAAGGAGTTGATGCGATTATCCCCGGACAATAACAATGTACTTGCAAATAATAATAATGACGAACCAAAACAAGAAAAACGGTCACCGGAGCGACCAGTGTCCCGTGATTCCAGGCCGGATCTGGACGATGCCTTGTTAAATTTGGACAGTGCCGGCGATTCCCGAGCTTCACCACCACCAACTGCCCCACAGAATGAACCACTGCTCGCTCCCAAATCGGAGCCCGAGGATCGTGATAGTGACGCTCAACGTTCGTCTCCGCGACCTCTTGACGTTAAACGTGCTCGTGTAGAAAATATAGTGTCAACAATGCGTGCTAGCCCCGCTCCCCAACAGCCACAAGTGAACGGTTGCAAAAAACGAAAACTATACCACCCACAGCAACACGACGGTGCAGCAGAACGCTACGGTACGAGCCACGGTAGCAGTGCACAGACAGTGTCAGACGACTCAGAGGATGACGGTGAGCGACCCCCTATACAGCAAAAGTTAGTAGAAAAAAATGCTTTAAAAACCCAACTAAGGACTATGCAAGAACAACTTGCAGAGATGCAAGAAAAATATTTGCAATTGTGTAATAGAATGGGACAAGAATCAGAAACAATCGACAATGATGGTGCTTCTAGTGATGTAGAACAAAATGATGAACCTATGCCTAAATCAGAACCATCATCCCCCGTGAAAGAAGTGCCTCCTCCCATACCTATTAGTGCAGCACCAAATATGCTTTCTCAAGTTATGAATAAGATGATGAGTGCAAAAATACAAGCTCATTCTGTAGCGCATGCACACCTACCACCTGGTTTCAACGGAGCTTTGCCTCTGATGCCTCACTTACCGCCCAGTGATCACATGCACCCACCGCATACACATCAACACCTCAACAATGCAGCTGCTATGTACCTCAACGTAAGTCAAAAGTTATTTTTAGAACAAGAAGCGCGAATGAAGGAAGCAAGTGAGCAGCAACAACAAAACAGTCAACAACAAAGACCTCAGTCAAATCAGCATTCGCCGCAGCATAGACAAATGGGTCAAACTCCGAAACCCCCGTTGTCATCAGAATTAGCTGAAAGACTAGATGCATTACGAAGCAATTCAGGTTCAGTTGGACCAGTATCTGGCGCGGATCTTGAAGGGTTAGCGGAGGTTCTCAAAAGTGAAATTACAGCATCGTTAACGAGCCTCATAGACTCAATCGTTACGCGATTTGTGCACCAACGTCGAATAATGGGAAAGCAATCCGAGGCAGCAGCTGCGGCAGCCGAGCAACTAAACAAAGATTTAATAAGGGCGACTCGGCTGCTCGACAAGTCACCGACTCCAAAAGTGCCAGAACGACCGTCGGGACAAATGTCAGGTAACCCACCCGTCCATCACCCGGGCGCGCCTAACGGTGTCCCGTTTATTACAAATAATCCAATGTTTATGAGCCATATGAATGGCCCCCGTACGTCGGGCGGCGTAGCGTTTCCGCTGCACCCCGAGGCGGGTGGGCCTGGCCATGGCGCTCACATGCGGCTTCCAACAGGCATGTTCCAGGCCCCGCAAAAGCCACTGCAACCACACTTCGCGCCAATGAATGGACAATTCGACCGGGATCAGAATCCTGACCCTTCCGAGCCCTTAAGCTTAGTGGTCACACCAAAGAGAAAAAGACAAAAAGTCACCGACACGCGCGTCACTCCAAGAACTGTGAGTAGAATTCTGGGTGAGGGAGTCGGCCAGTCGCCCGAGAGCAAGTTTCCCGAGTCGCCATCGCCACGGCCATTCCTAGGCGGTAATCTGCCAACGTCAGTGGCGATAACGAATCCATCACTACACGAAAGTCAAGTGTTTTCGCCATACTCTCCGTTCTTCGGCGCGGGCGGTGGCCTAGCGCGGTCGCCACCAGCGCCCGAGAGGGACTCGCCGCCGCTGCCGAACTCCATGGTGCACTCGGTGCATCACCGCGTGCTGGCCACGCTGTCGCCCGACTACCTGCGCCCGCACCACCCCCACGTGCCGCACCACGCCGCCGTGCCGCACCACCCGCAGCACATGGACGCGCAGGACCCGCACTCGGACTGCAATTCCACTGACTTGCCTTACGACGGGATTCAGCCTACTATATCCTTTTCAATATATCATAAAACAAAAAAACTTTTAAAACTAATCAAAAGTAACTTAATATATTTATATTTATAGTATTAGACAATAATGCATGCCTAATTCTAAACCAGACATTCAATTCTTGAAGTGGTTGATACAAAACCACGGCCTCATATCTTATTTCTGTAAATGTTCTGTTTAACCTTACGACTGCCACCTACTTCCTACCCAGCAGTAGATATTATCCGACTCCCGAAGCCCCACAAGTGTTGCGGTTTCTACGCTTTACTGTACTTTTCTAACATCCACCTATACATGAAGGAAATAACCGTAAACTTAATTAAGCGCCTACTTATACAACTCTAACTCGTTATTACAACTATATATTTTTTTTACGAAATTGAACTCTATGTATGAATCGTATGAAATATTAAATTAAACAAACTAACATTATAATTTTCTATATATAAAATATAAAAGTATTAAATAAAATGTATAATTTTATAAGTCTGCATACAACAGACGGACACTATAGCTATCTGCTAAGGTACATTATAAGATTAGATGCAAATGGATTAAGAACTTGTGGTGCTTCAATCAGTCTACGTAATACAGGGATATAATCAGATTTACGCAACCTTTTTTCCTCAATCCCCATTCTTAGATTTATAAAGGCAAGATTTTAAGTTAATTTAATATAATTTACTATAAATATTTAATTGTTATAATATAATTATGTTTATTTATTATTTAATTTAAAATGATTGAGGCCGGTCGTGGCGCAGCGGCACGAGGTGTGACTGCAAAACCGACTGGTTGTGGGTTCGATCCCCACTCGAGGAGATGAAATATTTACTTAAATTTATATTTCCATTTCTTCGCTCTGGTGTCGAGGTTAAGCGCGGCGTTGAGTTCTGCCACTCAACACGCAATGCCTCCAGAATTCGGCAGAAAGTGGGGAACGGAGTGTCTTAACACTAGGTTCCCTCTGCCTACCCTGCTGTTTGCGGAATATAGCGTGAAGCTAATTTATTTTTTTAATTTGAAATGTTACCAATATTATCCTTCACTCCTGTGTACTCTTCAACATTGACGCCGATGCACCTTCGCAAGGCCAAGCTGATGTTCTTCTGGGTCCGCTACCCGAGCTCCGCTGTTCTTAAGATGTATTTCCCTGACATCAAGTTCAATAAGAATAACACTGCACAACTCGTCAAATGGTTTTCGAACTTCAGGTTAGTACTATTAATTTTTTAATATATTTAATTTTATATGTATTGTATGTATGTATTTTATATATGAGGCCGGTCGTGGCGCAGCGGCACGAGGTGTGACTGCAAAACCGACTGGTTGTGGGTTCGATCCCCACTCGAGGAGATGAAATATTTACTTAAATTTAAATTTCCATTTCTTCGCTCTGGTGTCGAGGTTAAGCGCGGCGTTGAGTTCTGCCACTCAACACGCAATGCCTCCAGAATTCGGCAGAAAGTGGGGAACGGAGTGTCTTAACACTAGGTTCCCTCTGCCTACCCTGCTGTGTGCGGGATACAGCGTGAAGCTAATTTATTTATTTATTTTATTTTTATATGTAGACTAACTTTTTACATTCTAAGAGGCCGGTAACTTTGACTATTATAGTGAAGTATGGATAGATCTAGTATCCAATATAAAAAGATTTTTTCAATTCAGATCAGTAGCTCCTCATATTAGCGCATTCAACTAAAGAAAGTCGTCCACTTTATAATATTAATATAGATTGTATATTTAATAAAAAAAATCAGCTTCACGCAGCAGGGTACGCAAAGGAAATATGATGTTAAGACCCTCCGTTCAACATTTTCCGCCGAATTGAGCGAAGAAACGGATATATATATTTAAGTAAATATTTCGTTTCCTCGAATGGGGATCGAACCCACAACCAGTTTTTTTTTACAGTCATACTTTGCGCCACAATTGACTTCAATATTATATGCATCTACATATATAGCTGTATATATTATACATCTATATAAATTCTATAAAAAAATAATTTATCATATAAAAAGCCTCTGAGTAATGTCTTAAGCCTCTTAAAGGTATATCTATTTAGTGTAATCTTATTTCGTCATTAAGTAGTCTAGCTTTCTGTAATTAATAAATTAACTTCTGGATTAAACTATATTCTCAATAATTGGAACACTTAAAGAAACCATTGTATTATATTAGAGCTAAAATTACTAAAAATTAAAATTTAGACCATCGTGACTCAGAGGTACAGCGCCTTTCTATAAACGCGACGGTTGTGGGTTCGGTCCGAACATGGGGGAGTCTTGAGGGAGTCCAAATTTATTTATTTTTTAATTTCATGGGGGATTATATTTAAATTATGAAAACTACCACTCGAAAATTGGGCGAAAAGTGGGAAACGGAATGTCTTAGAAAAAAACTAACCTACAAGTACTAAAAAAAACTACCATACAAGAAAACACTTAAAGCCGCTTAATATAAATATTTGAATGTCAAATCCTTTATTATTTGATTACCGTAGGCAAAACGAAGGGTTGATCAGTTCACTATTTCCTAATAAAGAAAACTAACAGGGTTACGCCCTTGATGATTTGATCGACCGTACAATCTCAACTTATATTATTTTGATACAAATTAAATAAATGCCAAATTAATAAATAATATAAGTTAATAAAATTATTTTTTTATAATTTAAGTTAAATGTTTTACTTAAATAAGCTTATATATAGCGTTATATTATAACATAAAAATGTTATATTTTAAAATTCACAGTGCAATATTATTTCATGTAAGAATCAGAGATCTAAAAGAATTTACAATAAGAAAATAATACGTTACAACCAGCTTTCTCCCTACTCAATGTAAATAAATAAATGTAACCTATAATTTGCAAGAAAAAAGGCGACAAAATGACGTAACTCTCTCATTATAACAAATAAGTTATTACAAAAGGCCACTTATGGCACAAGCGTGTCACTTTAAATGCGATAGGTTGTGAGTTCGATTCCCACTCGAGGAAGAAAAATATTTAATATTTTCATTTCTTCTTTTTTTTTTTATTTCTTCGCCACTCAATTCGAGAGAAAGTGGGATGTAGAAAGTCTTAACACCGAGCTCCCCTCCCTACCCCGCTTCAGCGGGATACAGCGTGAATCCGAATAAAAAGCATTTAATAATAATACAATACGCTTTTAAAATAAAAATGGTCTTCTTGAACAACGAAGTACTCCCTAAGTATTGATTTATACTCGACTAATTTTCACGTTATCATATCGATAAGAGGCACCTGCCACAGCCAGTGCTTATATTATCACTTCCCCTTCTTTATATATGTAGTATTATTCTAAAACGTATGCAGGTAAACTTTAATATCGAGACATAATCTATATCGCTATAAAAGTCAATATGTTATATATGAGAACGACTAGTTCTCATACTTTACATACATATAAAGGTAATTTATTTCAGCAATCAGCGTTGTGGATTCGATTCCCACTCGGGGAAAAAAGTCAACTTAATTTAATTTGCCCTGCTCTTGTTAAATACTCGGATCATCGCGGCGTTAAATTTCGCCTCAACTCAATCACAAAAGAATCTAAAATTCTAATAAAACATATTAAGAGTTATATCGTTAATGTATTTAGCACTTCAATTGTTTAATATATCTATATAGCCTATATTATATAGTAGTGGTGATATCTCAAGCCAGCCTTATCAGAGCAGATAACAACTAAACTTGGTAAAAGCTTTGATAAGATATTAAACACTTGCACACCATATTACATATATACATATTTCATGGAATTATTGATTATTTCCAACAACGGTTTTCCTGGTATTCCAAGATATATTTATTTATAAATAAATATATAAAGTATAAAACTTGACCACAAGAAAATGTTAATTAATTTTATCACCGTCGTCAAGTCACGTACCAACTGTGTGTGTGTAAGTTTTGTTATAATTGTTTTCGTGAAAGACGGTTAATAACGAGATACTTTAAGCTTTTTTCTCATTATGGCGGCGAATAAAAGTGGATTAAAAAATCAATTCAAATCAGCTTCACGCTGTATCCCGCACACAGTGTAAGACACTCCGTTCCCCGCTTTCTGCCGAATTCTGGAGGCATTGCGTGTTGAGTGGCAGAACTCAACGCCGCGCTTTACCTCGACACCAGAGCGAAGAAATGGAAATATAAATTTAATTAAATATTTCATCTCCTCGAGTGGGGATCGAACCTACAACCAGTCGGGTTTACAATCACCCTATGTGCCACTGCGCCACGACTGGCCTTAAAAAGTGGATTAAGATGTTTAAAAATAAAAAGAAAACTTTGAAAACACGAAGCCCAACTACATCCATTTGTATTGTCGCTTAATGGTTGCATTGTGGACGGAAAACGGCCATTTCCTCGCGATAAACATCTGAAAGGAAAACTGAAAGGGTGAGGGTCAGTACACGGAAGGCAATTACAAGCCAAGGTGTCCAACAAGAATTGATGATATTTTAAAATACATACAATCGGTTCAAATTGGCGTACAAAGTAATAGGCAAAGGCAGTACTTACTAGTGTATATGCTTATAAAGAATCTTAGTATATTTTAAAAGTACAATTATAAATCAGCTTCACGCTGTATCCTGCACACAGCAGGGTAGGCAGAGGGAACCTAGTGTTAAGACACTCCGTTCCCCACTTTCTGTCGAATTCTGGAGGCATTGCGTGTTGAGTGGCAGAACTCAACGCCGCGATAAAAAACACAACTTTTAAGTTATGTATGTAAATATACCAAAACTAAGCTTACTATGACTTATACTAAATCTGAATCGAATTCGTTTCGCATTCGTTGTGTTTCCACAGTTCGTACCGTTAGATATACATATTTCTATTCCTTCTTATCTATTAATTCGAGATTTTGAATATAAATAACTTAACTTACCTTCACGCTTTATCCCTAGCTTGGTAGTCAGAGAGAACATCCTCTTTCGCCTCGTCCACTTTCAACCTCTTCATACATGCCCTCCGGGGAGTCCTCATGCTTTTTACGTGACCTTCCTCCAGTATCTTCGACACTGTGTTTTCGAAGGTCAACCGAAGTCTCCTCCTATCTCTCTTACCACGAAAATAAATAAAAAAATATATATTTAAAAAAGATGCAAATACATTTAACAAATATTATTAACTTGAAAGGGTGAGGGTCCACTACATGGGGGCAATTACGACAAGGTGTCCAAGACGAATTGATGAGGTTTTAAATTTATAGACGATTGTACACTGCCCTTAATGGAACCGATGACAAGTTTATTTAGCAGTAAATCTTTGTAGTTCTACGTTTAGACATTTCAAACGGACAAACAAAGGATATATAGCATTTAAAGTGATGGCTACGAAATATTTTTGATAGAGATAGAATTATTTAATATTTGAAATAATATAAAAATATATTTATACATTCCTATCACGAATGTAAAAGCAAATCAGTTTAATTTTTATTAACGTCACGCTGTATACCGCATACAGCAGGGTAGGGAAAGGGAACCTATTGTAAAGACTGCTCTGCCCATATTCCGTTGAATTTCGGAGAAATTGCGTATGGAATGGCGGAACTCAATCCCGCTCTTTGCCTCACACCAAAGCGATGAAAATGGAAATATTAAGTATTTCATTTCCTCGAGTGGAAATCGAACTCACAACCTGTCGCATTCACAGTCCCACTCTATGCCCATGCACCGCGACTGGCCTCGAAAACAAATCAAATAATTTGTTTTAATTATTCTAATTTAAATAACATTTAATTTTAATTTTGTGTTTTAACTAAAAAATAATTTGTGATTAGGCAGCCATGATTGTGTATAGGCTTATCGCAATTTTAATTATATTAACTTTCAAGATTATGTTAATGAGCTATTGGTAACATAAAAACATGCTCACAAAATTTACGCTTATTCATTTTAGCGTTTCAACTTACGACGTTAATGGTCACTGATAAAGAAAATATTTGTTTCTAATTTTATTGTTGTTGATATCGAGTTGCATTTTAATAATACTATTAATGTTTTGCTATAAATTAAAAATGTTACGAGGTTAGAGGAGGTGTAGGGGCACAAGTGTGTGACTGTTAACGTGATAGGTTGTGGGTTCAATCTCCACTTAATTTGAAATTAAATAATAAATATATTCATTTCTTCGCCCTGGCGTCGAGACAAAAGCGCTCCACCACTCAACACGCAATGTCTCCAGAATTCGGCGGAAAATGGAGAATAGAGAGTCACTAGATTCCCTTTGCTTCGCCTGCTGTGTGCGGGAATCAGCGTGAAACTAAAAAAATATAACAAAATACTTAAACTTATATTTATTCAGTTTTCTTTTTAATAAAAATGAAAAAAAAAAACTATCACATTCAACAGCAACCAAACGCGAAAAATATGTAGATTTTGCCTGTAAAAAAAAATCTTAAAAAACATAGTGTAGGGCATACATTGATATTGAAGGAGCAAAGACGGCGCACAACTGGCCACTTGTTGACGTACTCGCTGTGAGGGCCCTACCGGCGAGAGCTGCTTGTCTTTTAGACGGTTTGTCGCCTTAAGCCGTTTTCTCTAGTCTTTTGAGTGCTAAACAAACTAGAATCTAAAGTTTTTTTTCAATTTATCTAATATTTTTTTTATGTACAAATAAAATTATAACAACTTAATAGATAATTAGATGAAAAAGCAAGCAGTAAGCAAATACTATATAACATTCGCCGCGGACAAAGTTGACGTTGTCGAAATAAACTCCAGAATCTTCAGTTCTTCTCCGTACAAAATAAACATCCTTCAAAACTCGATGCAAAGACAAATTCTTTTGGCGCGCGCCTCAAAGAAACGCAGGCGCGTAAACAAAGAGAGTCACTCATAGAATTAGCGACGATGGCACTAATTACGGACGTTTCGCTTAACTTATTTCGCTTAATTAAGTCGAAGCGAAAGTGGTCTACGGCCGGCCCGCCATAGAAGGCGTAAACTGTTAGAATAGGCAACACTCCAATTAATCTTTACATACGTCCAACTAGTCGGGTGAGGGGTTGCACTTAGACTAACCGAGCCTCAAACCTTTTAGCACCGTGTACACAGACGCGACGCGCTCCCCATACACGGCTCTCACTGTCCTTGCTTTAAAGTGAAATCTCCTATTATATGATTTAATTACATTTTTTCCCGTTTCCATTTGCACCACAATTGCCTAACGTAAATCGCGATTCATTCAACCGAACGTCGAATCGCACAAAGTAATAAGTTCAACACTAATTAGAATTACTTAAATATCAAAAGTGAATATTTTAATTAATTCAACTGAGAATAAAATCTCTCGTATGCAAGGACTCTCACGGTCGGAAACGGAAATGCTGCCAACCTTACGTCGCAATTTTGATATGCCTTTTTAACTTACCGTGCTAACTCGCTGCGTTCACATTTAGTTCAATATTTAATTTTTTTGTAATTTAAAAAAAAAATAAAAAAAACTTAAGCGCGCAATTTAATATTGAAATTGAAACACTTTAAATTTTATCCGAGTGAAAAGGAAATACAGAGTATCTGGGCTGGGGGTTTACTACTTGTCGGGGGGTCCTTCTGGTGACTTACTACTTACCGTGTACGACTTGTACGCTAGCCTTCCATTGTACGCGCTGCTTCTAAAATTTAATTGGTTACCTAATCCACTACAAGCGTTGAGTCTAATTTACGTGTTAACATTTTTAATAAGGCCTGGCGCGGCTAGGGCGGCAAGTGGCCGGCCATTTATAGCGCGCCACGCTCATACGAGCACCTCCAGTAATTAATACGACCCTCTCGAGGAAGCTTATGAGTAGTTTTTCTTCTAAAAAGCTGCTAATTACACGTCACTTCAGCTCTCGCGTCTTATAAAAGAGAATATATAAAAAAAACATGCATTTTTACATCAACAAAGTTGTTTAGAACGTTACTTCCAAAGGAATGTCTCGTGTCGGCGTTAAATTCTGCGTGACGCGTCTTTACTTCCGAATGTTAGGCTTTAAGGTTTCCACGCACGCAACTAAGCTTCTAATAGGAACGGGGCGAGGTTGAATATTTACATATCATTGCTACACGAGCCATTATAAAATATTAGGCCTTTCGTCGGCCACGTCGTTAATAATATAATTAAAACACGCAAGGCGGGGCACTTATCGCGGTAATCAAGAAATACGCGATGTGAGGGGCTTGATGCGCCGGTTATCTACTGGCCTACTTTATTTTTTATGCTAAAATATGAAAATGCACGGTCTATTTTGAGAAACAAAAAATATTTTTCCCTTATCTCATACTGTACGAAACGCTTGGGGGGGTTCAGTGTTCATCGCTTGCTTTGGCATAGATATATGTATGTGCATACAAATACGAATTTCGTGTGGAAATATGTGTAAGATCTTAAATGCGAACTGTAGAAATAAAAGGCCTTTTTTTCATATTTTCGTGGTAGTTGAGGTCAAATTTAAGTTTTTCTCAGTAACATTGTAGGTAAAAGACAAACTGACAACGTACGTACGAACGATGAGTAACAGTAAGGCATCCATCAGCTAATGAAAGCGTAATTAGAAAAGTGGAGGTTTCTTCCGACCTGCCTGCCTTATCTTGTCTTATGGGGCATTTCGTTTTTAATTACCCGAGCCCACACCCCTTGTGTGTGTTCTATCGAATTATTAGGTTGTATAATATCTCTTGATACGCTATTAATCACAAAAATTATCTTTTCAAAATTAATTACTATTTTTATAATGTTATAGAGCAACAACGATTTTTACAGTTTTTACATTACATTTTTTATAATATTGGATAGTTTAAAAAAAACGCATCTTAAAGTACAAATCATTTTAATAAGATATTTATTATTCTATTATTAATTCAAATTTAATTATCGCTTAATAAATTCTTTTATTTCTTACCATACTGTTTGACATTCCGCTTTGTGTTCACCTCCACCAGGCGCACCTTTCCGAGGTCTCCAAGGAGAGGGTGCGGCTATCTTTCATTAGTCTCTGCCTTAAAAACCTTAATACACTTCTAATGACACAACACACGAGTTTTGGGCGGGAACTTGGATGTCACGTCACGCGACTTTTTTTTTTATTATTTTGATAGCTGGCAAGAGATAAGCTAGGAACGGACGTTTTTGTTTAATATGTGAATTAAAGAAGTAAATTGTTGCGTTGATTTGGATTATGATTCAAATTTAGAGAATTTAATTTGTGGGCTTAATTTTTTCTGACAACAAATTAGTTTTTTTAATTTATAATATAACTTTTTTTATTGAGTGTCTTATTGGGTTGCACTCACCATTTAAAACTCATTTTTTTATACTTACATCTTCACGAAAATCGACGGATATGTTACGATTGTTTTAAATTTATTATCTATAGTTCATATTGTTATTTATTAATAATAATTATTATGAATTAATAATGTCTTAGGGCGGGGTCAGAGACATTGTTTAGTTATCGCACTTGGGTAATTTCCCATGTGAATACAACCTATGCCGCGCCTTTTTACTTTTAACTGTCACTGTATAATTTCTTTTCGGTATTAAAGTAAGTTAATATTAAAAGAATATCTAAGGCGTTGCCTATATAATATTAGTATTTTTGCCGTTGCAAGTTAATTGTGTTGAGATAACCAAAGTGAGTAATACCAGTAAATATCGCGTTACCAAAGTACAATAACATACTTTATACAACAAAGACGCATAAAATATCCAATTAAAATTATAAAACATTACAATATAGCACTAGGTACATAATTATTTGTCTTTGTGGCCGTCCAGCTACAGTTGACCCGCCGATGCCTTGTTAAACAAACGAACGGTACAAGATAGTACAAGTGTTAGAGATCTTTTCTGATTGGTTGGGTTTACTTGGTTCCAATGGAGATAAGGTTGCGCCAGCGCTGTTCGACTTCCGCTGTTAACGATAGTGGTCAGCGAAGACAGAAGGATACGACAAGGACAAAAGATAATGATATAAAAAAAACATTATTATTTAGCTGAAAATATTGTTACACTGGCCACTTTTTTTATCTGTTTTTTTTTTCATATTTGCGATATCGAAATATCAATTTCAGTTTCAGTTCGATTTTTAAAGGCCGCGATTGCTTTTCAGACAATACTAACATTTTGCGGTTCGACTCATTGTGCGGAAATGAAATGATCACCCGCGTTGAATACGTGAAAAATACTTATTATAAGTTCAAGTAAAAACTCGTGCCACGGAAATCTTAGTAATAAATGGCAATGACAACAGCCCCTGGGAAATAACTTGAGTAAAACTGAAAATGCGGTGGCAAGCAGGCGGTTTGACGTAATGACGCCTGGCAACACTAAAGTAATTATTGTTAGACACGTGATCAACACCCTTCATATTAAAACATATTCTCGTATTACTATTCGTCACGATAAGCAAATCTATATGGCATACGCGCATCTGCTTCGTATTTATTGAACTGATCAACTTTTTTCACATAGCTATATAATTTTGTATTTATCAACGGCCAGTATTTTTAGACGCATTACAATATTATTAATTTGTTTAATCTGTTTTTATTTTCGAACATTTATTATCTGTGTGCAAATAAATGTAATGTTTGCTAATATTGACTCTGTTTAACATTTGACGTTTCAAAGCGGTAGTTTTTTATGAGTTGACAACGGGATGCATGCTTTTTTTTGATTATATTATACAGAATAAACGAAGCGGGCGGACGAATAAAAATAAAGAACCGGCTGGTTTTTGAAACTGTCTCAAAACAGTAATTAGCGAACTAATCCTGAAATCAAGTAACCGCGAACGGTCAGCTTTATGCGGCTCTTAAACGCGCGTCTGCTCAACCCTTTTTTTTCAAAATTTTAATACCGAGTATAGTTGGGGTAATAAAATCTCCGCAAGCACTCAAATGAGCTGAACTTTTGAAGCGTGGGGTACAAGACAGAGGCAGGTCAGCGAGGAGGGAGTCATTAGCCAGGCCCGCATTCGCCATCGTAGGCGGACTTTAAACTTTACTTCAATACACTGTATAGCTTATAACTTGCCCTAATATACTAGTAGGTACCTATACAACATATAAACACAATATTCAATATAGAAAAAATATTTTAATATTCATTTATTTATAATTCATTTATTTCTATTCACATCAAGGATATCTATAGCTATTTGATTTAATCCTTTATGATTTTAATAAATTTTCCTATATCATTATTATTCTATATTAAGGAAATCTTGGAGTTAATAATTAGTATTATAATATTATCGAAATCCGTTATGTCTTAATTTCCTTGTAGGTCATATTTAAACCTAAATTGGTTACACGCACTAAGTAACTAAATGAGGACGTCATGTGCCAATTCTGTATTTTCCGTTACAAGATAACAGAATTATTCGCGAGAAAGTTGCCGTTGAGTATACAGGCGTAGATTATTATTGTCTACAGCCCGCATGAGCGATATACTTACGACATGCATTATTCGGTTTTATTATCAACCTTTTAAAATAATGTTATTTTCTATGCAGCATAAACATTTCAACTATTTTAACCATTTTTTCGTATTATTTATAAAAAATATAATAAATGATAATTTCAGAATATCAAAAGTCAACAGATTATTATAATATAATGTTTCACATTACATAATATAGCATGACTTAATAATTTTTCCTTTGAACTTTGTCTGAGTGCGGCCCTGTGTCGGACGGCGCAGTCTGAAAAAAAGTTTTTTCACTAACTGAAGCATTAATCCGGCCCGGTATTAGTTTACTCGCTTTTACTCGCGCCTATGTGTGCGCCGTGTGTATGTGTGCACAGCGCCGTGCGACTTTTGCACAGAGAACAAAAATATAGAGGCGGCGCGCTCCTAGTAACTTTACACGTTTTTTAAGTACAACCAAATTGGTTTTCTTTATTGTAACGGTAATGCAGTATTTTCATATATCGTGTAGTTAATTTATGTTAATAATAATTAACATATGAACGTTAAAGAAAGTATTTTAATTAAAATCTAATATTTGTTTCTTAAATTTTCATTTATCTCATTTAATGTATGAAACCTAATCAATTAATATAAAAAAATCACAACAAAACCACCAAATTGGTTACAAAAAAAAAATAAAAAAAAAATGAAAAAAATCCTCTAAAACGTTCCTTACTCTACCATCGACTCATTCTGGCGTGCTCTAGGAAAGCTGGACGGCGTCCACTCTCACAGACACACAGTAGGTAGAGCACAGTACCTACAGTATATGGTTGTATATAGCTTAATACCTCCCCATATCATGAGCCGAGCATCAGGTTTTAATAACCATTGTATTTGGCAACGATCGAAATGAGTGTTTGGTGAAATCACTAGGTAATGTCTGCAAACTATTTTTCAGTTTTGAACTAAATGTTGCTCACCCCTTTTTAGTTCATATGTTTATACCTGTATTTAGTTATATGGTTATACCTATATTTAGTGTATTTGTTAGGATATTGAATGTGTATTGAATTGGGGGTAGTTGCTTGAGAATGTTTATTGAAATGTTTGAGGCCAGTCGTGACGCAGGGGTGTGTTGTACACGCGACAGGTCGTGGGTTCGATTCCCATTCGGGGAAATTAAATATTTAATATTTTCTCGCTCTGGTGATGAGGCAACGCGCGGCGTTGAGTTCAGTCGCTCAATACGCAATGCCTCCAAAAGTCGGTGGTAAGTAGGCAACACAATATGGAAGGGTCATGGATTAAACTCAAAATTTTGGAATATTCTTGTTTCGCGTTACGTTAACATTCAGCCACTGTGCACTGCACTGTATAATGTCTTGGATATAGATAGAGCGATTGATTGGGTTTTTGTCGACTATAAAAGCATAATTATAGAGAAAAAAGGAATACGATTATAAGGAATACGATTTAACTTAGTTTTAAGATATATTATAAACAATTTCAAAGTAGATATAAAATTTGTAAGCTTATTTACACACATACATTGTTGCATACAATTAGATAATGGAATATCATCATTATAATCCTCTACCTACACTCGCTATAAACGATGACATGGTCACGTTATACCATATTGTTTTAAATTCGAATAAGCATAAAATAATGTAAAATAAATCATATATATATAGATAGATAGGCAGAGGGTTCCTAGTGTTAAGACACTCCGTTCCCTACTTTTCGACGAATTTTTCAACGTCATTGCGTTTTGAGTGGCGGAACTCAACGCCGTGCTTTGTGCTTTGGTGCCAGAGCGGAGAAATGATTTTTTTAAGAAATAATCATTCATTCCCTCGAATGGGGATCGAACCCACAACCGTCACGTTACAGTCACATCCTTGTGCCCCTGCGCCACGATGGCCTCTAGAATAATGTTAAAAGTACATTAAATCGGTGATCAGTATGCAAGAGGTTCTTGCCCACTTAAAAGCAAGCACTTCGCCCGCATTGCAGGCGGCACATAAATAAGAAACGGTGTAACTGTCAATACGTCACTTTGGCACAGATAACACTAAGAATAGCGGTATTCAATTAAATTTCTAATTATTATATATCTTCTTTTTTTTTACACAAATAAAGATATATGATAATAAAAATATTTTTTTTTAGTATAACAGGAATTTAGATAAACATAGAAACATTGAAAAATCATAGTTTAGTTGTAGAATAAAATATTTACAACAATATTTACTTATTATCTAACTAATTTTAATATCGCTAATTTTATTGCAAGAAGGTATTTACCAAAAGTTTAATGTTTGTACTTTTTGGTCCGCTTAAAAAAAAACAATTATATCTCGTCTATTTTATATTTTATCTGTTGAATTACATAATACATTTAACGTTACCATAGATAGTGGATAATACATGTTTAGAGAATTAAATAAAACTATAATAAAATAACGGTTGCATCAAGTCAGAAATCGGGTTTAGGATAATGTAACTCTGTATTCGCACTGAACGAGTCAACAATGAAGAAAAAGAACAATGAATGGTTCCCCTCGGAGAAACGTCTTAGGTAAATCGAGAATACACAGACTTTCAAATGTACAGACGCGACAAGTTGCGCTTGTGTCTTTATATATTATTTAAATTGATATGTAATATCAAAATATATATTTTTTTCTATAGTCACAAGAATTATTAAAAAATATTTTTATTATTATTATGTTAATAAAAATATTATCCTTCTGTTTAGTAAAATGATATAAATTATTGATTATAGTTTTGATTGATATACATCTTAGCTACGAAATATTATGGTAAATTATATTCAACTGAAGTAATCTGAGAATTTAATCATAATTTCTGTAAAAAAACTATCAAAATTACATGTTCGTTAGAGTTTGAGTCACGGTTTGTTTATATTTTGTTTTACAATTAGCGACTTCGTCTGCATGCAGATCGCATGAGAAACCCCTCTAGTGGTTTGAATTACGTACTACGCGAAGATGTCGTTATTTTTATCATAGATACTTAACTTTGTTGCAAATGAGACTCTATTATAACATTCATATATAAATTTGTAATGTTTTTTTTTATTCACTGAATAAAAAAAGTATATTTTTTTATTATAAAAGAAATGATCCCCTATCTTCTTAAGTCTATGGCGTTTGGTTCACATGGGAATCGAATGTTCTTGAGGGGAGCGACGTAAGACATTAGCACCGAGATTTGCCGAGATTTTTTTCTTCCCCTACAGTGCGGTCTTGCCAATTTACTACTTAAGGATTCTGAATGAACACGATTTTAATGAATTAATTTGAATTGCTTAACTTGTTTGTCTTGGGGTTAGAAGAACTTATTAAGTTTCGCGAAGAATATTAGTAAACAGACAGATATTTGATGGTTAAAGTCAATCATATTTGAAGTAATATAGACGCTTTTGGTTTCCAAGAGACGCGGGTTCAAGTCCCGCTAAAGTTGAGCGATAAATTGTCAAAGTTAGCAGAGCAGCTATTGTAATCTTGATTTTTAAATAATAAGACTACACTTTACCAGAAGAGTTTTAATAATAAGCAAACATATTATTAACAATTCACACCTACATAAATAAAATTTTGAACAGCATAAAAGTCATTATACCACTTTTCTGTTTTTAATTGCAAGAAAAATTTCTTTCCCGCGAACAATACACTTAAACTTCCCACCGGACTCTAAAGACTTCCTTCATCCTCACATTTTATTTGAGTAGCTGAATATAAGAAACTTCTGCAAAAAAGACCAACTGCCAATGAACAATGAGGCCGAAGACGCCTCAGGTAGCAAGATGCGATCTTAAGAAATACGTAGACAATGGCTCATACATTTATACAAAACTGAATTTTATTCCAGCATATTTAATAGCGAAAATAACTTGGTGTTAATGATAACTCGCTTGGAATGTTCTATTGTTTGAAAAAATCCGCGACACTTGCGCTCTTAAATAGCAATGCAATATATACCATATCCAGACTTAATAAGGTACAAAATGATACAACGAGTGCATTACCAAAATTCGTTAAGTCGAATGCTTACAATAGCAACAGCTGATTCCCACAGTAACGGTTTTTAATTCACATTTTTACTCCAAATGGATGTCAACACTTTCATGTTGAAAATTGCGAATTTATGTATGGCGATACAATATTGTTTTAAGTTGATTTAATTTAATACTACAGGGTGTGTAAAATTGTAGAGTATCACGTATTTCGATCGCCATTTTTTATTTGACGTACCGTACAGAAGTTTCTTTTTGAGTTTCCTACTTAGCGCACCCGCATATAACAGGTACTAGGCGATACTGGCGAATACGTCTACGGCTTACAAATTACCTTAGAACTTGTATTACTGCCACTTCACTATTTTACTTTGACTTTTGAAGGCAATTTTGAAAATTATTACTGAAAATAAGCGGCAAGTTCTAAGTGGAATTCCATAGGCCATTGGCCTCGTTTCTTTTTGTTTTATGTAACTTGTATGGTTGATGAGATCACAAGGTTTGAGAAGTCTTCTTCCAAGTGCCAGAACGTTTATAGCACCATCTGTTGATACTGTTATCGCTAATAGATTAATATTGTTAATAACGACACATATGCTTAGGCGTTATGATATTTTTAATAACTATAATTATATAATATCAATACTCTATTATTTAATGAATGTTTTATTTCGTTCTAGATTTCCCAATCAAATTTATGTAGGTATAACATATGTTATAATTTTAAAATATCTCAATTCCGATACGAATTGCTTTCTTAATACCATCAATCGATACCAAAACTTATTTCGAAAATCAACTGTAGTAACTCCACCCCACACCTAATTAGGAAAAAACGGCTAGGCGTAGAGTCGAGTACCTAAACATCACAGCGCCTCTCACCAGCTAAAAAGACATCTAATTATTAAGACACTTCATTTACTTACTCAATTAGTAAGGCTGCAATCTCTCGCGGAGTGCCAATTAAAAAATAATAGAAACCCCGGAGTGCGAGAGAGAGGCTGGAGGGCGCTCGCTCGCGCAAGAGGCTTAGAGATGATCCACGTCGATTGATAGCTGACTATTGAGTGATTTTTGCGGTGCTCCACTCACTGTGTTTTCTTTTTAGTGGCACATTTGTTTTTTCTCTACTCGCTGTTTTTTTTAGTCACAGAATTCTCTATCATCTCCTACTTTGTTTATAATCGCTTCCTTAAGCAATAACCCAAATAAGAAAATTAAAGTTTAACTTTCTTATAAAGCAAGAAAAAATAATATTTTTAAAACAAATTCTCTTCATTCTCAATAACAGCTAAGTTAATTTAAAATAAAATAGAACAATTTGAAACGCAATTGAAAATATTACATATCGAAATAAAAAGCTGATTTAAACCCTTCATAAAGCAGCAACAATTTTTCCCAAAAGTAACGCGTCACTCGACGAGACGCGAAAAACTGAATTAGCCCGTCTGAATGCCAACTCGTAAGTAATTAGCCTCGCGAGACTCTCGATCCGCTCTCCTAAGCGAAGCGAAGCGAAGATAGCGAGATGCGACGAGCGGACTGAGTGAAAATGACTAATCAAATCCTCTCCGCCCTCGACAGCTTTCGAGAGCTTTTTATATTTTCATTGTGACGTCAAGTGTCACACGGCAGGTGGGTTTGCCTACACGTAACGCGCTTCGGTTCCGGATGCCTGCCTAGCTTCCCTCACGCCCGTGCGACACTCAAATATGTTGTAATTCGAATGGATTTGTCGATGATATAACGTTAAATATGAGAGAGCGTATTGAAGTCATTTTAAATTTATGCTCTTCTTCATAATACTGTTAGTCTTATCTGTGGGATAATTGGGACTAGTCGTTGCGCTGGGGCACAACCGTGAGACTGTAAAAGCGTTCAATCGAATCGAAGCGAAATATTTAATATTTTCATAAACCGCGGCGTAGAGTTCCACAACTCAAAACGTATTGCCTCCAGAATTAGGTGGAAAGTTAGGAACTAAATGTCTTAATGAGAAGGGAGTGTCTCTCGGGTTTCCTCTAACTACTCTGCTATGTATGCAAAATACAGCGTGAAGTGGAAAAACAAATAAATCTAACAGTTAAATTTCTTGTTGCAGAGAGTTCTATTATATACAAATGGAGAAGTACGCGAGGCAAGCCATAAGCGAGGGGTTGAAGACGGCGGACGACCTCCACGTCGCTGGTGACTCCGAGCTATATAGAGTGCTTAACTTGCACTACAACAGAAATAACCATATCGAAGTAAGTAGCTAAAATATTTTTTTCTTCGAAAATATTTTGTATGATGCAGTCCAACTTGACTGTATAGTTTCTGATCAGGAAATAACCAAGCATGTTCTCTTTCCAGGTTCCTCCAAACTTCCGATACGTGGTTGAACAGACTCTTCGGGAGTTCTTCCGCGCGATCCAAGGCGGTAAGGACGCCGAGCAGAGCTGGAAAAAATCTATTTACAAGGTGATCTCGCGGCTCGACGACCCTGTGCCCGAGTACTTCAAGTCGCCGAACTTCCTCGAACAGCTGGAGTGAAGTAACGACTCGACGAAAAAAAACTTTCGGCTAACAAAATTATAAATCCATTGGACGATCGTTTCGCACACCAAAATTTATACGACACTCGCATTTAGGCCTTCAGATTCAAAATTATTAATAAAAAAAAAGTTTAATTAAATTATTAAAAAAATTTGTACGTTGAACGTCGAGCGGCGACAGCGCTCTACTAGGAAATTCATTAGGTTATACGAGTAAGAGAAAATTTAAGTCACCTAGAATTTTATTTCTGCACATAATATATTTCGCTATATATAATTATTATTATATTATTAAGTATTATCGTAAATGGTTTTTATAGTTATGTATATCTTAAAATCATTTATTGATTTATTCTTTAAGGAAAAAAAACGATTAATATATTAACTGCTTAAGTTTTGAATGTTACGTTGTTTTTATTTGATTTTTATTTCCCCCATTTCCTTTTCCTGGACCTTTGGAGCATGTTTCTTTTTGGTTTGTTACTGTCCCGTACTGTTTCAGTTTTGGCGCATGGCTTCGCCAAAAATTGTCAACCTTTACCTCGTCATAATTATTTTAGGAATAATTAACGTTAACCATAGTAATTAGTACAATAGAGCAGGGTTATTTTTCGATCCACAAACAAAGAATTTAAATGTTATTTTTATACTGATAGCCGGGTATTTGTTCGTGCAGACTTTTTCAATAGAATAAAGATTAACAGACACCAAATTCGAAAATTTGTAAACATCTTAAGTTTTGATTATTGTAAACATCCTGTGTTGTATTTTCCATATTTCGGCATCTTTCGGCAGAGTCTTCAGTTGGTCCGGAACACCGCGGCCGGACGCGGCCGCACCGGACATAGGGTTAAGTTTATTCGTTAGATAAATATTATATTCCGAATATGCGTGGGCACCTACTACACCGTGCTAGTGCGGGGCGTGCGCTTCAGTCACATATTTAATTTTCGAAAATATACAATATTCACGAGTTTAGAGACCGTTAAATCTTTTCAATAATATATCTTTAATCCTATATAACCACACCGCGTATTCTACTGGCATTCTTTTTCTACTTACTGTCGAGATAATTATGTTAGGGTAGTGACGCGCGCGCTCCGCAGGCGGACGCCTCGTGACGACTCTCTCCTATAATAGACATCTTCCGGAACCCAAAACAGAGCAATAGTTGAAGGCAACAGCAACAATAGACCGAAATTTATCAAAAAGACATACCAGTTACTAAATTACAGACAAACTATTTGGCTACAAGCAAAACACAATCGCACTGGGCCACCTCGTCCGATCAGAAGTGCCTTCAAAAATGTTGATTTTTTACAAAAAATAAATAAGAAATTAATAGAAAGGGCCCTCAATAGAACCTTCCGCCCAGCCGAAGTCGTCGCGCGCCGTCCGCGCACCGCCCCAGCGCACGCATCTACAGTTCGCCGTATCGAACGTACAGTATACATACACACATTACTATTATACTATAGAAGAATACTTAGTTTCATTCGTAGATATATGTAGCGCGGCGTATTCGAGGCTTGTCGCCGAAGGTCAGGCAGCAAGGGACCGTCTGGTCGCTGTAAAGGAGCCACTATTCGTGAGTCCACACTCCATACCAGAACAGCGCTCGGCCGCGGGCTCGAGTGCGCCGCATATCTTGATGTATTTGTTATAACGTGTAGACGCCGACCGCCATACCCGCCACGCGGAATCTTTTTAATTTCACATCCTTAGTTACAGGAAACCAAACCAAGTTTCATCTTATCTTTTATCGCTTCTTAAATAGATTACACAATAAGATAGATAGTTGTACAGAGATGTATAGCGACATGTATATAAATAACACTAATTTTAATACAGATGAGATGATAATCGAGTAAAACTATCTTAGTGCTAATGGTATTTACTTAAGGCTCAATAGAGAAACGGCAATTGTGAATTGATTTGCGGAATTGGACAGAATGTTAAGCATCTTGATTTTCGGGTATGGCGCCGCGCGGGACGGCGGTCGGCCCTAGCTAAGCAAGTGTAAGCATTTTTCATTTGGGATTACACTTTGTTAACGTTTCATTTGTAACCATTTGAACTATTACAATAATATAAGAGTACCTCAGTTTAGGATGGACCAGGCGTCGACTGGTGTAGAGTAGTTCAGGTTAGGTTTGAGAGTGATGACATGATACCTTCGAGACATCGACACATAGAATTATACACGCAGCCTCCCCCCTTTCGAAATCGCCGGTTTTCAGTTCAGAATTTCTTTCCTCGACACCGTTAGGTGTTCCACACAGCCAATCCTTCAGAGCAATAGCCCAGGTTACTTTTCCTCATTCACGTTGGTCGTCGGTTTGTGAACGCAGTCGCCGCAGGGCTTATTCGAGAACGAGAATCGTTCCATGTTACGTTAAAATTGTATTTTGTTAATGTTATCTGTTTTGTTCTTGCCATTAGCCGTGGCGCTTCAGGGCTAGGAAACACCTATCAGATCTTTTGTAACCCAAGTGTTACTATAGGAATTCTAAGATGAAAAAAAAAGTCGAATTTTGATGAGCAGATGTTGGTCTTCATAGCTCTGAGACGCGACTCCATTTCGGTAAACTTATATAATTCCTTGTATAGTAAGTAATGAGTCCGTTATTCCGATCTCTCCTTAGATTTTTTCATAATAACCTCTATTAAGCTCAGGCTACACACACATATTACAATAGAAACTTATTGATTTCACATCTACAATATTCAACCGACATGCCGTAATTTGCAGATACTTGGAGCCGTTCTTTTGATATATATTTCTGGCAAGGTAAGAGTAAACGTGATAAATTATAATGTAACATAATTTAAGTGATTATTGTGTTGTCCGGATTTTATACTTGAGTGATTTACTGATTCACTGTGCAGCAGCCGCAATAAGACCACAATGGATATATTATTATACGATCGAGCCGATGTTGTTTAATCGATTCTCATATCATTTAAAGTTATCGATTAACAATTATTTTTTTTCTAAATTAATTATAAAGACTCAAGTTGTGAACATCGAAATATTAAGTCCACAGTGATCGAGGGGCTAACCCACAGAAAAAGTACAAAATTCGGTGTGACTTTAAAGCTCATGTTTGTAACTATATATGTATTGTAGATTTATAAAATGTCCTTTTGTCGATTGTCAACTCGATTGTTTTGACAGTTTGTATCTAGATGATAGTTTATTTAAGTTTAAAAAAATTGTATCTAATGTTTTTCCTTTACACTTTTAGTATTTTTGAATCCGTCTACGAAATGTTTGGAATATCGATGTAAAATGAAATTAATATCTAATTATTTTCAAAATTAATTATAAAAAAAACAATATATGTATATGAATAATATATTTGGTTTCACGTTTGGGTATTATGGTTCCTAAATTTTGGAAATTGTAGTAGACTCTATTGTGTAGCATTTCATTTTTTGGAATTAGGAAACATTTAGATGTACCAAATAGCTGTATCAACTTTTCTATACGAAAAATAAAATCAGTAAGAAGAATGCTGAAAAATTAGGTAGTTATAAAGTAAGTATCATTCGTTTGTAATATCGTATAAAAAAAAATATGTCAAAATTGAGCACGGATGTACTATTAGGATCAGAAAACAAATACTGCCGATGCTTATCAGTAAGTATTAAGTAAGATAGCTTGGACGCTTGGTTATTTTAATGTTTATGATCTGTCAAACAAACATAACACAGAGTTCTTGAGATTAGAGCGTTCATAATTTTTGTATTAACAGAGTATTTATCTAGAAGTTACAAAATACAAACAATTTCAATATCCTTGTGGTCTTCATTCGTAACAGTGATACACGTTCTGTTCGTATTCTAGTGTTTTGGTATCTAACTGTGTTATGTTGTTCATATATTTTTGGTAAGTCCTTTCGTATGGTATATTTGTAAATTACAGCGAGCGGACGCGGTCACCGGTGATAAAATTAGATACAAAATTAACGAACAAAATTAATTAAATAATTAGTGATGGCACGACGTACTTCATCCACGACCGGATGGAGCGCGGAGTGTTGCTAAGAAAAACTAAATTGACTAGGGTTTAGGCATTATTTTCGATATCCTCGCATTTCGGCTAAGTGACTCGGGGCCGCGTCCGCTCGTTTTCGATATATTTAGTACAAATTTCAAGATGTTAAGGTTAGGAGGCTCAAAGCTTTTCTTTCGAGGCGCCCACGCTGCCCCCCTACTCCCGCGCCGACCATATAAATGAGTCGTGTATAAAATTTTATTCAAAAGAGTATTTTTGTATTGAATATTTCTAAAGTTGGTGTAAAAATCAAAATTTGGTAAATTATAGTGATGACAAAAGCGGACATTAGATAAATTTAGAGTGTCATGCGTTTTTTGTATTTAATTTTAAGAATAGTATCGGATATTAAACGTTTAGGAACATTAACCATTTGTAAATAAAAAGTTGACCGTCGCGCGCGCAGGGGAGCAGTGCGGCCGACCAGTTATATAGATAAAAAAAATATATAAATGACTAAAAAAGATGTTTATATGGTTCTGGATGTAAAAAGATAACTTTAAAGGCAATTTTTAAGGTGAAAAGTGACGAAAAAAAAAACAAACAATGTAAACGATTCCTTGGTATTTGTCTTAGGATGGCTGCTAGCGGGTCACTATTGTAATCTGTGGGCCTCAGACAAAATTACCTAATAATCACAAAACTAACCTAACCTACATTAAATATTACGGTTCTTAATAATACAACTTTAATGTAATCACATTGTCATAATGCTTATAATTTTCGAGCGTGTGTCTTTGTCCTTGAATGTTTAGGAAACCACTGTTCGGTGTTTAGTGATAAAGTGGAACTTACGTGGAAAACAAAAATATATCTAAATTAAAATCCAGAGGTCTCTACGACCGACGGATTGTTGCGAATTGCATTCATGTATTGGAAAAAATAATTGGCGGTTCTAAAATCTGTTACAAAATTAAATGAAATTTGATGGAATTTAAATATAAAGTTAGACGTACAGTCAGTCATGTCAGCATGGAGACTTGTTGATGCCACTGAGGGATGTTTCTTCGTGAATATAACGAGTAATAAAGCTAAGCTTTTATTTGAATAATGTCTTTTATTTATATGCCTGTTGTTCACTGTCCTGATAACCCTAATCTAAGAGTTGATATTTGAGAAAATATTAAAATTTAAAATTTGCTTTATGGGTAAATGTTTTCAAAGATTAAGAAATTAAATATACAACTAAATAACCAAATACACGACAAATATTTGGTTTATTAAGTTCTATATTTAATTTTTGAGGCCAGTCGTGGCGCAGCGGCACGAAGTGTGACTGTAAAACCGACTGACTGTGGGTTCGATCCCCATTCGAAAGGATGAATGAATGAATATTTACTTAAATTTATATTTCCATTTCTTCGCTCTGGTGTCGAGGATAAGCGCTAAGGTTTTTAAGAATCAAAAATAGTGCTTTCAGACGATTTAAAATACTTTAGAATCATGTATCTATGAAGGCATTGGCAAAATTTATTATATTAATTTATCCACGCCAATATTTTGCAAATTAGCTGTTTTTTTATGAATAAATAAAAAAAACACTTTTTAATTAATTTATTAGATTAAATAAATATGTAGATAGTACTGTCACCTGCTGCTACTGCACTTCTAATAAGTGATCAATTTAATCTATCATCATCATAATCATCAGCCTTTCGACGCCCACTGTTAGTTAGCATCCTCCAAAGGATCATAAAGATAAGATCATTAAGTAAGTCGTGGTGCAAGGCACAAATGCTACAGGTTGTGGTTTCGATTCCCAGTCGGGGAAATGAAATATTTAGGTAATATTTTTATTTCTTTTATCTGATGTCGAGACAACGACCGGAGCTGAGTTCCGCTACTCAACATGCAGTGCCTTCAGAATTTGGCGGAAAATGGGGAGCGGAGTGTCTTATCACTAGCTTACCCTACATGCGGGATACAGCGTGAAGCTAAAAAAAACTCCATGTCAACCCTCCTATTATTCACTATGATTGAAATTAATATTTTTTCAGTTCAATAAGAATAAGCCCCGATTCTGACCAAAGGAAATCACCAAAACTTAAAATGAAAAGATGATTGAGGATTTTTCCGGAACCGGGTCAATTGAATACTTTAGAATTGATTTTTCTTTCTTTTAAAAAGAATCGCTATCTACGATATATTAATGATTGAAATATACCTATGGGTGTCTGCTCTATATCTTCAGATAGTCACTTCATTATAATAGTTATGTTAGATATATTTCATACAATTATTTAGAACAAATACCACTGAATACGATAGTTACAGGTTCAAATTCAGCATAAGATTTGCATTTTGAACGCGATGGAGTGATTTCTTTTTATTTCTCCTCTTTCATAAGGTTGGTGATATAAAATGCAGTGATGAGTTTCGTTTCTGAACAAGCATTTTGTGGTAATTCAGAAGCAAGTGTAGTCTTGACACTATCTTTTAACTTACCCTCGTATTAGAGAGATAAGAAGTGACGCTATAAAAGAAAATTATGACGCTATAAAAGAAGTGACGCTATAAATAAATATAGGTCAATCTAACCTAATAATTATTGAAAATCAAAAATATCAAAAGATGTGTGTGTTTTTTCTATCAGAGACCGCTTTAAACCGGTTTATGCTGATCAAATAAAGTCATATGTCTTGAGGCCGTCGTGTACAGGCGTAGGCCAAACGGATGTAAAGGTTCGATTTCCACTCAGGGGAATGAAATATTTAATATTTTCGTTTTCTCGCTATGAACACCACGCCGCGCTTTGCCTTGACACAATATAAATTTAGATAAATATTTTATTTCCTCGAGTGGGGATCGAACCCACAACCAGTCGATAATAGAGTCATATTTTGTGCCCCTGAGCCACGACTGGCCTCAAAATCTGGAACAAATAATATTAATAAAAGAAAAATCATTAATTCAAAAGAAAAAAAAGCACCCAAAGTAAAAGAAAATTAATAATAATAATAATAAATTGAAAATAAATAACTCAAAACCAATAAACTGTTAAGCAATTAAGGCAAACACCGCAACGAGTGCACCACTCACGGATTTAACCCCACTACCCATCTCCATGCTAATTTTATTCACACTGGAACCAAGTGTTATGAATATGAAAGTCCACATCTTGAGACGTATAAAATATTAAAATTAAGCCTAATTTGTCTGGTAAGGCCTAGAACAGCAGGTTTTCCCTTCGCTCTGATCTTGAGAACTAATCGAACAGTGTTCAACAGACACTCCGGTACGCATAACTGGATATCTCCCCCGGTAAGTGATATGGGAATTTTGTCAACTCAGCTTACATATTGTGTGATAAATATTAATATCTTCACGATATTAGTCTCGAGATGTGCTTATGGTGTGCGTATGGTGGTGGTGGATGTGTGGTTTGTTGCGATAGTTGTGGGTTCGAATTCAGGTTGTTTTTTTAGTTTATATTTGCCTATAGCGTGGCATACTTTTGAATGAAACAAAAAACTGCCGGAGCATGTTTTTTTTTTAAATCGTTCTTTAAAAATGCGATATATTTACATAAAAAAATCGACAACAAGGTGCTGCTTATTTAAATTTTGTATAAATTGATATGATATAACAAAGATACCGCAAAAAGAATTTGGACAAAGTCTTTAGACTTAAAAATCGAATTAATCTAATTAATTTGTCTAATTTCTCCTTTTTATTGCCTTCTTTCTACCAGGGCAAAGAAATGAAAGTAACAATTTATTCCCCCAAGTGGAAATCGAACCCGCGACCGACGTGTTATAGTCACACCTGTATCCCTGCGCCATGACAGCGTTACTACGTTTATTTATTTATTTGTGTCTCATCCCAATTGACTTATAGGAAGTCTTTTCAGTGCTGCCCTATGAAGAATAACTTAAAATATCAGCTTTAAAATAGATTTGATATTTGTTTAAATCGTATTAAAATAAATTAAGGTTTAACATTTTATATCTATACATATAATAAAATTGTAACTGATCGTCTGTCCGTACATGGAAGACAAGTGAGAAAATATTGATATTAAAATGAGAAATAGAAATCTATTTCTAAATACATTGATAAATGTCCCCAATAATAGAGATCAATAAAGATCAATGATTTTGAAAAATTTTATATGTGCATTTTTTTTGTCTCGTTTGTGTACGTTAATCTCCGAAACGACTGAACCAATTTAAGTGCAGTTTTTACTATTGTATTTTGGGAAGCATCCCTTTAATTTTGTGTTTGTTTTATTTCAATTAGTTCATAAATAAGAAAACTATATAAATTTAAAGTATTTAGTTCGACTAAATTACTATATATTTTTTATATTAAATTGGCTAAAACTTCGTTGTTCAATATATAGATTTTGCCTTTAAAGTGATATGAAAATAATTCAGATTAGTAAATCATCATCATCATCATCAGCCTGTCCTAGTCCACTCTTGGACATAGGCCTCTCCAATGGCACGCCACTGAGCTCTATCTTGAGCTCTTCGCATCCAGCCGATACCAGCCACTTTGCGAATATCGTCACTCCATCTAGTTGGAGGACGTCCCACACTACGCTACGCTACGATTAGTAAATAAATAAAGTAAATATTGTTGTTGTTGTTATTATATGTTGTTCAAGCGGACGAAGACGCGAGTGGGTTGCTAGTCTTTAAAATACTTTTTTATAAAATATAATAAATGTACACAACGGTTGATTTGGCAAATAATTATTAAGCGCACTATTTTCGAAATGTCTTTCCGTATTAAATATTAACGCCTACTTGAATATAATAGCAATACGTTTTTTTTGCGTAACTGCTCTAATGTTTTTTTTCCCATCACGTGTCTCCCACATACTTGTGGTGAATAGAAACAATTTTATGACATTCCGGAAAAAAATAAAAAATAAATAGAGATATTTTTTCCAATTTTCAGGTTAATCCATCATTTGACCAGTGACCGCTAACCATAGAGGGTCAAAACTGTTTTTTAACTTCCTAAAATTAAGACAACTTTCTTAAGCACTAAACTAAATGTACCTACATATATACTTACATGGGAGTGAATACCGATCAGGGTAACCGATATTATCCTTAACTAAAGTTATACAGGGTGACGTGGCGCACTTTCACGAGCGTGTGAATATAAACGCGACGATTGTGGGTTCGATTCCTGAATGAAATATTTCATATATTCATTTTCTCGCTCTGGTAACTGGTGTGGCGTTAAGCTCCGCCATTCAACACGCAATGCTTTGAATATTCGGTGGAACATAGAAAACGGAGTGTTAAGACACTAAGTTCACTCTGCCTACGCTACTATAAGCGGTATACAGCGTGAAGCTGCTACAAAAATTGTCGAACGTAGTGAGCATTTACACAATCGATCTGGAACATCTATCTAATATAGCACCATAACATTCCATATAAACTATGAGAAATAATAAAATTCTGCCTTAATTTTTTATATAGTAGTTGTTCATTTGATAGATATTTACTATATACTTATAAAATTTGAAGATCGGGACCATCTGATGAAGAACCATAACAGTCCAGCTATAAAAGAATACCGCCTTTGTAGACATTTTCTATTGGCATACAAACATTAAAAATCTGGAATATCTGATAAAAAAAGTTCAGATAAATATATAAGTAACAATAAAATGCCACCTTAGTAAAAGTTGTACAGGTGTTGGCAATTTTTAATATATACATCTAAGTATACAAAATTGATGTGCCTGTCTGTGATTTCAATATAATTGTTTTTTTTAATATAAGATTTTTTGTTTGTCTGTCTTTCTGTTTGTCCGGGCGAATCTCCAAAATCTTCGATTTGAAATTTAGAATCGGTTATGGATCAATTTACGCGAGAAAAATCCCGTTTAGATACTTTTAACCTAATAGACTTCTATTTGTACAACAATTAAACATTTAAATTACGATTTCTTTTGTGTATAACAATATAGATAACGATACTAAAATAGTCAAATTAAAACAATCCTCACTAAAAATGCTTAAATAATAAAACTAAAATGGGCGAAGGCGCACATGGCCTGATAAGAATAAATTAATATATTTATTTCTAAGTGCATAATGCCAACATAAAAACAATTTTAAATTAAGGTATTGGCTAACAATTTTTTTTGTTAAATTTTGAACGACTGGTTCATTTATAGCCGCATGGCTTGGAAAGCGTAACATCGACCGACAATACTTAAGAAATTATTATTTTATAATTAAAGTGTACAAAATTATATGTAATAAAAATACTATTCAAAATCGAAATTAGCTTCACACTGTATCTGGCACACAGCACCGGTAGGCAGATGGAACCTAGAGATAAGACACTCCGTTTTCCTTGCCGTTGCCCACTTACCGCCGAATTCTGGAGGCCAGCTGTGGCGCACGGACACAAAATATCGAACACGACACACGAGTACAAACACGACTGGTTGTGGATTCGATCTTATTCGAGAAAGTAAAATATTTATTTAGATTTATATTTCCATTTCTTCGCTCTGGTGTCGAAGCAAACCCCGGCATTTAGTTACACCATTCGAAATTCA